>LPNX010868482.1:76557-181700 GCA_001517045.1 Pseudotsuga menziesii
TAAGTATGCTAAAGAAGTCTAGAAAGAATCCCTAGGTCCCTCGCACCAAAAAATAGAAATCCTTGGAACCATAACTGCTCTAATCTCCAAGTGGGGCTCCTTGTACCCGCATACCCTGTCTTTAAAAGGATGGTTCATATTAGGATGGGTGACTCTACCAAAGTTCACACTTTCGAAAATCTAACTAGAAAGGAACTCTTGAATCTTCCGGAATAAGAAATCTCCTCCAATACAGGTGGCGAGTAGAATCAAAGGCTTGCTAAAAGACTTTCTCCAAAGCAGGCTAAACGCTAAAAAGACTCTTGGGGTGCTACCAAAAGAAGAAGCTTGGGGGGAACAACTGGGACTTAAACTCTCCCATCCATCCCCCACCACGGCCCCTATGGAAAGCTAGAAAATAAGACTGGGTAAAGACAAATTTGCTCAATGGCGCCACGAAACAAAGCTACATAATCTTTTCTTTGATGGAGTTGCAAAAGGCAAGCCACAGGTGGCAGGAGAGGGAGGGATTATCTTCAGCCCCGATGGAATAATAGAACTCCAGTATGCTTGGGGACTTGGCAATGCTACGAACAATCAAGCCGAAGCTCTAGCGCTTCTCCAAGAACTACGAAAACTTTGGAGAAAAGAAATATTGCAGGCCAGGGTGATTGGGGATTCACAAAGCCTTATTGGTTTAATGGTAACAAGCACCAAACCAACGGACATCCACCTAAAATAAATCGTTCTCAAAATCCAACACATAGCTTTAAAATTCCACAAGCTCAGCTACTTTCATGTGCTACGAGAATTCAACTCCGAAGCAGACCAAGCCACTAACAGAGCGATAGGATTGGAACCTAGCACCCTCCTTCTTAAAGATCATGAATACGATTGGGACCCACTTCCCTAGCGAGAAGGTCGGCACGTGGTGTTACCGTGCGGGGAGGTGGCAGGACGGGCGTACTTAAGACAAGAACGAGCAAGAGGGAAGAAGCCCACAAGTGAAGGAGATGTCTAGAAATCTGAAACATCAAGGGAGATGGAATTTGCGTGCGGAGGTGACAAGCTTGTTCGGAGATCTGCTGGGAAAATGGTCTTCGTCCAAAAGGTACAATCCATTTTAGGCACGATGAAGTCATGTGTGTCCTGGGTGGTACAATTCAATTCAGGCAAGATGACGACAACAGTGTCCTCGGCGAGCATTGTGAATGAGATTGGAGATCTAAAGCATGCCAAAGAGATTATATTAATTATGGAAGCGTGTGACTAGGAAAAGGACACAGGACGCCATTGTGATACATTCTCTCATCCGCTAATTGGAAAGGAAAGCTTGTATTGGCTCATTGTTCACTCGCACCAAGAGTTGGCTTATCAACATTGTGCGCACCCTCAAGTGACTCAGCTCTCCGACAGGCAGACTGGAGACATGGACACCAGTGAAGAAAGCGAACCTTGTTGTGCGCAGCATGGTTTGGCCAACATGGGACACCGATTGCGAAAGGCCAAAGATGAATTGGATAGTCAAAAGCACCATCTGCATTGGTTCAAAAGAGATATGAGGGAGCGACTAGAGCAGGTAGCAGAGGACCTCCATGAAATCAGAATGGTCCAAAGGGAGCAAGCAGTTGCTGAGGAAACCCGTCAGCAAGAGCAAGTCCAAGCCATCCAGGCACTCGCGGACAAATTGACCCACGTCAAGATCCAGTTTGGAACAATGGTTTTTGAAGCTCGAGTACAGAAAGAAGTTGAAGCCAACCAGAACTTTGTCGACGGCACTAGCTCGGGGACCCCTCTTGGAAAATAATCAGGTGTTAGATGTTTTTTTGTCTACTATTAGGACAGTATGTCTGTATATTTCGAAATATATTTAGTAGGAAAGTAGTCTTGCTTCTTGTTTATCAATATCACAGGAAATATGGAGCCGACAAGCCTAGTAGCGCTAGATACAGTAATCCTTTTTCAGTTGTAAAAACCTAATGTAATCTCCCAATGCTCCACCATTTGGGTTTCTTTTGTTAATATACAATAATATATGTCTCTATTAAAAAAACAATATTATTCTAAGTGGGGATCCCAATTTAACTTTGTCCTCTAGGAAGGTATGGGGGATTCAAGTAAAAGAGACCCCCTTTCGAATTACTTCGTACATTTCTTTGAGAAAGTCAACCTTGTAGATATTGAGCCAGGACACCTGGTCCCCACCTAGAGGAATGGTTGTGGAGGTAGTGCAGGCATCTCCAAAAGATTCGACCACTTCTTTAAGTCTGAGAAGTTGATAGAAGAATCGGAATAGTACCGGCCTTAGGTAGGGCAAGGTGATCTATTGGATCACTATTCGATCCTCCTTCAAATGGAAAAGGGTGATAGAAAGCCTTTGGGGCCATTTAAATTCAATCACAGTTGGTTGGAAGAAGAAGAATTTCGCAACATAGTCATAAATAATTGGCATTTTTTGTTCCTCTTTCAAGGTTTTTTGCAATGACACAATTCTACAAAAACCTATCTAGGGTCAAAAAGCTGGTATCCGAATGGGTTAAGAAGAAAAAGGCGACTAGACAGGCTGGAATCAACCTTGTTGAAGGAGAGATCACAATCCTTTTTGACCAAAATGCTAACAAAGTCTTTTTTGAGGCAAAGTTACGGGCACCTTAAAGCCCTTGAGGAAAAGAAAAGAAATATATTGGAGCTAGAAGAAATTGCTTGGTGCCTCAAAAGTCGGGCGATTTGGCTCAAAGAAGAGGGCAATAATACAAAATTCTTTCATAAGTATGCAAAACACCAAAAAGTGATAAACACCATCTAGGAGTTGAGATGTCGGGATGGATCAACAGTGTCCACTTTCAAAGATATGCCAATTCCAGCTAAAATGCATTTTCAAGCCTTGTTTAAGGAACCTGAGGTATCTCATACCGGTGAGCAAATGAGAATCACAAGGTTGTTCCCTATGGTAATTGACCAAGTTATGAATGATCATCTAGAGGCAGAGGTATCAAAAGATTAATTGAAGGATATGTTGTCTACTTTTAAAAAGGTAAAAAGCCTCGGACCTAATGGATGAACAGTGGAATTTTATCTCGGCTTCTACAATCCACTGGAGGAGGAAATATTAAGGCTGGTCGAAGAATAGAGGAGGACAGGTAGAGTAGAAGGGGCTATAAATGCAACATTCTTAACTTTGATTCCAAAGTCAAATAACTCTTTCTCTAAAAGACTATAGGCCCATCTCTCTATGCAACTTAATCTACAAAATCATTTCGAAGATTATTGCCAATAGAATAAAGTGGATTCCATCAAAGGTTACAAGGGAGGAGCAGTTCAAATTCCTTTATAACCGTCAAATTCGTGATGCAATAGGTTGTGCTCAGAAGAGATTACACTATCAAAATAAACAAGTTTTCGGCAACAGTGTTGAAGATAGACCTTTCTAAAGCGTATGATCAAATTAATTGGATCTACCTTCAACTGGTTTTATTACAAATGGGGATGGGTCTTCCCATAGTCAACTGGATTATGGGTTGCATAACCAGAGCTAACGTTGTTGTCTTAATTAATGGATCGCCATCTAGTTTCATTAAAGCTACAAGGGGTATCAGACAAGGTTGTTCACTATTGTCGTTTTATTCTTGTTGATTGTTGAAAGACTGTGCAAATTGATTGCTCAAGCTCGCTTGACTCGTTCTATCAAAGGAATTCGAGTGGCGGATGACATTTTCCTTTCTCATGCTCCAAAGAGCATTCTCGACAGGATACGAAGAAAAATCTTCAGGTTCCTTTGGACTGGGAAGAAAACTACAAAGGGCATTCCTCTGGTCAAATGGACTTCATTGGCCAAGCCCAAAGACGCAGGAAGATGGGGCATAAAAAACATTTACTGGTTTGGTCAGGCCTTAGCAGCTTAAGAGCTTGTGGCGACTGTTTTTTTCATAAGGGCTCTGGAGCAAAATTATACATAAAAAATACTTAAAGGAGTTTTGTCAAAGATTGGATTCGTTCTACCTCAAAATCAGTAAAAGGTGTTTCTAATGTATGGAAAGCCTTGGTTAATGCATTTTCGGTCTTAGGAAAATGGATGGCCAGGAAGACTGGTAACGGGGCTAGATTCAGGCTTGGAGAAGATCCATGGATCGAGGCTACAAGGAATTATAAATTATCTGAGGAACTGAAGGTCATGCTCCAGGCTAAGGGAAAGATAAGGCTGGTGGAGGTTGTTTCTATTAGAGGGCATCAAAGTTGGCAACAATTGTGGCTATCTACAACCAATCTTTAGCTTGATGGAGCATTAGCGGATGGATGGTCGCAGTACACTTCCCTTCTGGCTCATAGTGCTATTTGCTTAACGGATAAGAAAGACGAGTTAAAATGGACGTGGAACAAGGTTACAGGTGTCCTCTCGGAAAAGCTTGGTTACAAAGCTTTAGCATCCCAGGAAACTCCAGAGTTTAGACCTTGGTGGTGGACAAGTATATAGAAGCTGCACTTTCCTCTAAAGATCCGAATCTTCACATGACTTGCTTTAGCAGAACGGATTCTATCCTGGGTCAATGGCCAAAGACGTGGAAGGACTGGTCCTAATAGGTGTATTTTATGTAAGAAAACCAGAAACTGTGGATTATCTATTTATTTTGTCCTTTTTCATCCAGGGTATGGAGAGAGGTACTGCAATCTTTAATTTGTTAAGGGGTGTGGAGTAACGAAATTCTTACAACTTGTTTTGAAATCTGGCTTTCTGATTTGCCAGTTAGAGATCTTCTGGAGCTACCTTCTTATGTAATTTGGGGTTGGTGGATGGCACGGAATAGTATGCTCTTTGAGGATAAGGGCCAAGATCCCTCTTTAGTGGCGCATAAAATACGTTTGGCTTATAAAGAAGGAAGAAAAGATCATATTCATAACAAGGCAAGGGTATTAAAATATCAACAGATCAATATGGCCATACACTGGGGTTTTCTGGACTGTGCATGCCAAGGAAGGCCTGTCAGATGTGGAGCTGGAGCAGTGATACATATGGATAAATTTCATTATTATACTCTTAAGTATGGGGCTGGGATCGGCACTAATAACAGAGTGGAAACATATGCATTGTGGATATTGTTAAATTTTGCTCGGGACAGAGGAATCCTCAATTTACAAGTCCTAGGTGTTTCTAAGCTGCTGATGGACTGGTGTAAAGGATCAATTCAAATCCACAATTTATTCTCTCACCAATGCTGCAAATAGTCCAGTAAATTGGAATTGATCACAGGTATTGCTTCAGGTTCTTTTGAACACATCTACAGGGAGTTCAACAAGCATGCCGATATGCTACCAAATGAGACCATTGACATTCTAGAAGGCTTGTTGGTAATCCAAGAATTTCAAGGTTCTGAAAGAATCTCGGATTCCAATATTTTTAATCAATGAAGTCTCTGTTATGAACTATATGAGAAAGAATTTCTTCAGTTTTTATACATGTTTTGAAGTTTTCTACAGTGGAAAGGACTTGAAGATGCTGAAGCTTTACAGTTTGCTCCAGCGGATAGTCAGATGCAGGGCTTTTTCCTATCTTCAGCGCTGTTGTAGCACAGTATATGGCCTTCCTTTGTCTCTCCGAGGACAGGCAGTTGATGGAGTTTATGTAAAGATGGACTATATTCGGGGTGTTAATCTCTGTTTTTGAACATGTCTAGAGTGTAATAAGAAACAGGACTCTGATCCTTTGGAGTTGGATACTAGAACAGTCGGACCCTAGTGTGATATGAAGAGATGGTTAGCAAAGTCTGATAAGAATAGAGATGCCAGACTCTTTTTATGTATACTATAAGTTTCCATTTTCCACTTTGCTACTGTACTTGAAATTCAAATAACTGTCATCTCGAAGTTCACTTTTTGTGGATGAGGATTTTACAAAAAAAAAATCTTTGGTAACTAAAAGAATTTATATGAATTTAAAATAGAAAAATAGTACATAATCACAAGTTTGGACCAGCATAACATATAGCCACAGCATCGAGGATAATTCAGGACACATATCAGATAGAGATATAGCAGTGATTTTATAATGTCCAATTAACAAAATATTTGTCAGTCTAACCACTTAAATATTATAATTCTATTATATTTCAGTACCAGTACGAACAATGATTCTATGCTCAAATTAAGCATAACAAAATACTAGATAAGCTGAGCACGCGCTATTTCAAAAAGCACCCATATGTATAACAAGTTCGCCACTGAACGGGGTAATTTGGAAAGAAATGAAGCGGGTGCCATGATGTCTCGTTGCACACACTGAACATTGAAATCAAATAAAGAATATTAACATCCATTGGCATGATTAACCCAATCATTCATGCCTGTCATGCCTTTGGTTTGAAGACCAATTCTTATCATTATTTATCAAATCTCAAATTGTCACCAATATTGGCAGGAACATATCATGGCCATGATCCTTTACAACTTGTGTAATGCCATGGCATTAGCATTTTCAAGTAAAAAGGATTATTACTCATTGTCCTAGGACATAAGGATTATTACTCATTGTCCTAGGACGTAGAGAACAGTTCCGTTTGGTGCCATGGAAGGTTGCACCACTGTGGAACTTTAGGTTAGGTCGCCACAGGAATTTTATCTTTAGCCAGAGACAATATCTGAGTTCTGCGGATTCAGTTAAAAAAGGGAAATAAAGATAATAGGGACGGTTCTATATCTTCTACAGAAAGAGAGATGGATAAGATTTTTGTTTCTTGCATCTTGGGGAACAAATGCATTGGACACAGATATGAATTTTGAAAGTAAACTGAGCTGCACAACTCTTGTTTAACTACCTCACTGTAGATGTGATAGCATCCTACCTCACTTCCATACAAACATCACCAGCGGTATCGGTGCCATGCCTCTACTCTACTGTCAGCAGTTGGTTGCTGGCAGTAATCTTAGTGACAATGATGTAGTCCATAGTTAGTACTGGACTCTAGTGTATAGTTTCTAACAGCACAAACATCTGTGTAACTCCTTTGATACCCAGATGTATGAATGCTAACAAGAGAGACTGCCCACCTCGAAAATCTTTTTGATAGAATCATGATCTAAACATCTTCTCGGCCATAGCATAATACGTACACGAAATTCTTAATAATCTGTACATAATAAGCTATTGAGGCAATACATATTGCTTCTGCTCTTTGAGTTTAGCAATATATAACATCCGCTCCACATTTTATTATATAGCATTTCAACAAATAAATCCTCAGTTGAGTTTTCTTGATTTGTTCCGTTAAAGTATTGGGTTTATGTGGGCTTTTGTGCCCTTGCACGCACCTGCAACTGCCAATTGTCTAGGCTGGAAATAAAACAGAATTATTCCACCGTCCTAAAGGATGATTACAATGTGTGTCTGTGCACATTTTTCGCTACCTCCACCCAAATTTGAAACATTTAAAAGGCCATTGAAAACAGAGCCCACTGGTTTGTTTATGATGATTTAAAGAACATAATTACAAGATTTGGCCGGACCTGTCTCAGGTTCAGCCTGACGTCAAAGGTGACCAGACGAACCAGTCCAGGCCTAACTTCGGAACCTTTCCTCAACACAAGATCGACCAATAATAGTAAAGCAAAGAAAAGCTTCTTTAGAGTCCAGGCCATGCGTCAAATTCGTTCACTATATCTCTTCTTTAAAATACCATTTCTATGTACGTTTATGCATTTTTCTGAGTCATGCATAATCATAAATTGTATGTTGCATATTTCTCAACCATTTTCGGAACCTTTTAACTTTTTTTGCAATCCTCAATATTTCCGAACCCAGTAACTATGCCTACAAATCATATAGCATAAAACAGTTTCTAGGGCTCCATCATATAAACCCTCGTGATATGGGATTTGATCTGAGAGATAAATAAAGTAAAACCCTTCACGCTAAACGTTTAAGGATTTATTGCATCTTATTGTCTCTACTCCACACATTGCTACAGTAAATAGCAGCTTGCTGATTCTGTTCCGAGCAGTTAAAAACGGTAACAAAGTTCCCTTGACTAAAGAGTTCTGATACAGGGCATCACCAGGGCATTCGGTGACCCTCCTCTCTAATGTTCCAAGGAATCAGGACTACTTTGCAAACTATATAGTGTTAAATTATTAGAAAAGGTTCGGGATCTATGAGAGTAAACTACCTGCATTCATGGCCGTTTAAAGGATTTCCAGGTTAAATTCCCGTTAACTACTCCCACCTTAAGAGTTTCAGCGACCAACGTGGCTGAATGATAAGTAGGCTTCTTCTATAACTTTCTTGTATTGCAGGGGTTACTTCAAATTGACCTCTTCGGCGTTATTTTCACACCGTATTTTGACGAGGACGAAAATAAATTGTTTTTTTTTTTAAATCAGCCATCTTACATACCAAACCTTTGAAATTGTTATTTTGATTGCAAAATTGGATTTAGCAACTTTTAAGAATATTTTATTTGTATTTTACATTATTATTATTTTTCTGGGAAATGTCACTATGTAAAAGTCATAAGGTAAATCTTCTTTTGTAAGTCAGGTTAATAGTACCCAGAAAAGAAGAATATAATTATTATTGTGAGATTTCCTAGGTAGGTCGGCCCTCTCAGTTAGACATGTTAGACATGTCGGCCCAGTTAGATTAAAAGTCAGTTGGGAAGTTTAGTATAAATAGGGAGGCGCCCTCCCTCATTTATACATACTCTCAAACTTGTATTGCACAAGAGAGAGAAATAAGGAGGGACATAGAAGGAGGAGGAAAAATGTCTTTGGTGTTTAGCTCTTATGCTTGGGGTTTGGTCTCTCTATGAGACCTTGTTCTTTGGTCATTGCATTTTGGTAATCTATATTGAGGAAGTTTTTGATGGGTTTTTTCCTTGGGGTTTCCCAGGATAAATTGTTATGTTCCTTGTGATTGTGTTTCTTTCAGTGATCATCTTTATGTTGTTATTGTGAAAATGTATTAAATGCCTATCAAGTTAGGACTTAAGCTATGACAGCATACAAAACTTAGCATGGTACCAGAGCTAGCCTAAAATAGCAGCTTTCATGAGGTAAATCTCTCTCTCCTTCTCCGGAAGAAAATCAGGGTTTTCTACTAAAGTGGAATTTTTGAGTGCAAGTGGCATATGGAAGTGCGCTCCTCCTATGCACATCTTTTGGCACCAAGATCCAAGTTTTCAATGGCTAAATCCTCCGGAAAGTCAAGCCCTAGTTTGCCTTGGAACCATAAAACCAAAAATCCAAAAACTGCAGTCCAGAATCTTTCAAGTCCAGTATCAAGGGTTAGAGAAGTTGGATTCTTCATACACTGATTACCAAATACTTGCCTCAGTCAAGCACATATTTTGGTGAGTACGGTTTTCATTTCTAAAAAATTTCAAATTTTTGTCATTTTTTTATCTCTGGGACAAGATGTCTCCAAGCACAAAGCTTGATGACAAGTTGGAAGGCATAGAAAACTTTTGTGCTTGGAAATACATAATAGGACTCATTCTAGAAGAGAATGATCTTGGAAAGTTTATGAAGGAAGTTGTGCTGAAGCCCAAAGAAGATGAAGTAAAGGAAACAAACAAGAAAGACATGATTAGAGCCAAGAGGATCATAGCAGATTTTATCACAGATCACTTGATTCCTCGAGTATCCTCCAAGGATACACCTAAGGAGATGTTTGATGTCCTATCAAGAATGTATGAAGAAGAACCTCCCAAGAAGTTAGTGTTATCACCAACCTTGTAGTTGCCTATGTGAGATGGATCCAGGATGGACGGTAGAGGGACAAGCAACTAAGGAGGTGGAACCAAGATTGCCTCAACTCCTAAATGGATGGTTGTCACGCCAATCAAGGCAGTCTTCACTTTATGTTATCTTAGACCAAGACAACAATGGGGGAGACCTAGATCTACTCCCGATAGGAGAGACCAAACCTAGACACCAGATCGATTCAAATGGACTTAAGGTACGTAAGGTGTAAGGTGATGGAAACCCTAGATCTATGGATGACATCACTAGGTGAACCAAGGCTTTGGATCAGGGTTTAGGAGATATGAGATTTGATCCAAGTTGGGACATAGAAGACCTATGAGGTAAATACTAGATATGGGGTTAAGGTACTAGCATGAGGTGAAGATATCCATTGCCTTGGGAAACGTAACCAATGCAAGGAGGGCAAGAACAGGACTGGGGCTATCTAGTACCGATGGATAGACTTGTAGGAAGATATGACAATGTCAAAGCACCCAAGCCACTAGGAAAAGGTCAAAACACAAGAGAAAGAGGCAAAAGAGGGGGTAGCGTTAGGGTTGGAGATCAGTGCCTTTCAAATCTAGGGCAATGAAGTCAGTTTCTGCCCAGCATTGAAGGAGAGCCACTTGGACTTAGACCTGATCTACAAACCCAGAAAGAAGTTTTGTCGAAAAGTCAAATCACAGGAAAATATGGCAACTTGGAGGATAGCGCTAAGGTTTGGAGGTCAATTTCTCAAATATAAGCCAAATGGGTCACTTTTTGCTTAGCGTTGAGGAAGATCCTCCTAGGGTATGACTTGATCTACAAAACCCAGAAATGGTTTGTCGGGAACTCAAGCAGATTGAGCCATCATATTTTTGGATTTTTATTATTTAGGGTTTTTTAAGGTAAAAATGGAAATACATATGCCAATGGATTGAGATCTTGGAAGAGAAGAACTAACCTGTAGATCTTACCTGGAAAACCTTGTAGATTCTTTAATAATGATGATCCCTGTCATCCCGATCAATTTGAGAAGATTTGAGTGAGTTCTATGCTCAACGTTTTGCTCCAAGAAGCCACTGCGCCCTCTCTCCTGCACAATAGACATCAACCATATCAGATTTGTTGCATCATGAGAAAAAAATAAATGTTACAGAAAAGTAGCAAAATGAAATCATAGATCGCATTGATGCTAATGAAAACCCCCTGATAGAAAACGCATTCAAGCCAAGCGAGTTGAGGAAACCCTACAAAAACGCCCAAGTTGAAGTCGCCCTCCCATAAACAAGACAATGTTTCCAGAAAAATATATAGATCTCAAAACAAATACCCAAATGCTAGGAAGCATAAGACTTTCCAATCATCATCGAAGAACACCAAATGCAAAGGAGATCCAAAAAATATCCACAAGAAAGTTTTTATATTATCCAGATCCAAGAGCCAAAGACGCCTTACAAATGAGAAGCTCTCTCCTTTAAATAGGAATGAGAGAACCAAAATCCTAACCACTTTTCAAATGGGTGGCTAAGATTAAAAGATACAAATGTTCTAATCAACGGTTGAGATGAGCTCAACATACAATACATGGATCAATGCTATAATATAATATAAAAGTGGACTAAATCACCTTAGGAGAGGGGATCCCACTCAACAAAAAATAAATGAAGCACATGGTGGGTCCGGGGAGTGCTAACTAACTCCCTTTGGGTGTCCCCATGGCACAAAAAAAAATAACAGAATTTTTTAAATGTGAAATTGTGCCCCCATGAGGAAATCGTGAGCCTCCAAAAGCTCCATAAAATAATATAATATGCCCGAAAAATAGATGTGGGCCCATCCAAGTGCTGCAACTGTTGGAGAAGAAGTGGAAGACATCACCCTCATCATCAGAACTCATCCCATGCTATTTCTTTGCCTCAGTAGCCCAAATCAAATTCTTCAGTAGCCATTTTAATTATTTTTTATATGCCTCAGGAAATGTGAAGTGCCAAAAACTGCCTCCTAGGGTGCCTACGTTATCCAACTAAGCCCACCAGACTCTTTGGGATGTGGGTAATATGGTACAATCAAGTGGTTGGACCCCCTATCCCTCATACAACGCCTTAGGAGATCCAGAAAATATATATCTCTGCTCAGACAGACCATCAAGTATGGCAAAACTGCACTAGAAGGGTACATTGAGCCAAATCATCTCTGCAAGTGCCCGGAACTGAAAACAAGTTGTCTTACTGGACTTAGAGAGTCCAAATCCATCTAAGGTGTATACTCATACCCCCTCTAGGTCTCTGTATGATCATCCACAACATCTGGATAGACAAAATAATAATATGTAAATGACCATATAACCAGTAATATAACTCAGGATAGCATCCATCTGTTGCAAGTGTTCACAAGTCAAGACATGCTCTACAAATCATTCAAATAACACTTTTAACAAGTAGTAATCATTTGATTGGCGATCTATCAACCACATATAAAGGATTTCATTTATTAACTATAACTCGGACCAGACTTTCAAGACCATACTCACTTCATAGTTGTAATCATTTTGCTAGTGAAGGGTGAGGGCTAGAATTCACAAGGCTAGGGCAAAGGGTGACTACCAACTTGACATTGTGACACTTCAGATAAGGAAAGGGGATACTCACTCTAGCATATGACAGACAAGCAACAACAAAGGAGATGGCAGTGTCTCACAAATGGGTGAGTTACTTCAGAGGTGCTTATTCACTTTGACAAATGCTCACAATCCAACTCAATACAAGTAAGGCCAGCAATCCTTAGATATAACTTTAGGAACCATTGCTTTTTTGGGCCTTTTATTTTCCATAGCCTCTGTCCATGTTTTTATTACATGGTTTTTTATTATTTAGGCTTGATGCATTCATGTATGTTGAAAAACACTACTTTTCATGAATGTTTTAAGATATTTTTTTCATTGTACTTCAAAGCCAATTTCATTAGGATAGCCTTGCATTCACGTATGTTTAAAAACACTACTTTTCATGAATGGGAATTTTCATAAGATATTCATTTCGTTTCCAAATACATTGTATTGATGGTTACACTACCTGTTTCAGGTTAGCCAACACAACCTAGGCAACTCAGAGCCGAAACACAAATAACAGGGAGGCTTGTCCAACAAATGCTCTAGTGGGGAAAGGTCCTCCATGCCACAAGTCAAGTAGTCGGTTGGGTTGAGAACATAACTGGAAGGTAATGGATGGGTGGAGACAATGAATAATGAAACCAACACTAGCAAGCCATAGTATGGTAGGAATGACTACCTCTATTATCCCTAAGGAGGGTAAACCAATGAGTATAGATCAAGAAATTCCAGGTCTGAGTAAGGACATCAATACATAATAACAATACATGTAAGTCCACATATTTATATGACTGCCAGATCATGACACTAAATGCTAATACATGTCACAAGAATGAGTATAATAGCAATGATAACCATAACACAAGATATATAAGTTGAGTCATAAACATGCAAATATTCATCTGAACCAACATTAGTCTAATGAGAAAACACTGATACAACTCTGGGCATCAATAATTGTTCTGCAAATGGCTAAAATGACTACATCAGTCCTCAAATATGAGTGTCCTGAGACTCAATCAATCAAATCATGATCCATCATAGATGCTCATCTCAACATCTCATATGTAGGGGAACTGGCTGAAAAAATGTACTAGAATCTGAAAAATAGAGTATGGTAGCCTGGCTACTATATATGTGATAACAGTTAGCAAATGAAGAAGTTGAAGAATATATTTTATTCTTCGCTCTCTTCAGGTCTGTGACACCTGGAAGTGACACATGGTTGATTGATAGTGGTGCTTCAAAGCACATGACAGTTCATAAGAAGACTCTCTCCGGTTTTGAGGAAAGGGACTCTCCTCATAAAGTTTCACTAGGATATGGCTATCAATATCCCATCAAGGGAATAGGAGAAGCCACATACAAGCTTGATTCAGGATCCCCGATGAAGATGAAGGATGTGTTATAAGTGCTTGGCTTGAAGAAGAACTTACTTTCTATTTCAGCCCTAGATAAGAAAGGATTTTGGGTTGCCTTTATAGATGGTGAAGTTCTTATGTGGCCTGGAGGTAAATCATTAGAAGATGTATATATCATTGGGACAGAAGAAGGTGTCCTATATAAACTGAAAGGTCACTTAGAAGCAACCTTGATTCATGATACTACAAGTCCATGTGAACTATGGCATGTAAGGCTTGCTCACATAAACTACAAAGCCCTACCACATGTGAGAAAGGTAGTCACAGATATACCAGACCTAAATATTGATCATGAAGGAATATGTAAAGGATGTGCGAAAGGAAAGAACATAAAGAATCCATTACCGAAGAGCTACACCAAGTCAGAAGGAATATTCGAACTTATACACTCAGATGTATGCGGTCCAATGCCCTCAACATCTTTAAGTGGGTATGTATATTATGTAACTTCCATTGATGATTACTCTCATAAGACTTGGGTTTACTTTTTGAAATCAAAAGATGAAGTGTTTGGAAAGTTCAATGAATTCAAAGCCTTGGTAGAGAATCTTTCAGAAATAAAGATCAAGACACTCAGGTCAGATAATGGAGGAGAATATACTTCAAATGAATTTAGAAACTTCTGCAAACATACTGTGATTAAGAAGGAACTTACCACACTCCCTATAATCCACAACATAATGGTGTTGCCGAAAGGAAAAACCGAACCATTATGGAAGCAGTAAAGACTATGATCCATGATCAAGATCTTCCTATGCACTTATGGGTTGAAGTAGAAAGGACAACAATATATGTCCAGAACATAATATCCCATAGTGCACTTGGGTTCAAAACCCCTAAAGAAATGTTCATAAGCAAGAAACCAGAGGTAAGACACCTCAAGATATTTGGTTGTTCGTTGTTTGTTCATATTCCAAAAGAGAAAAGAAGCAAGTTGGATCCTTCTGAAAAATAAAGGAATATTTGTTGAATACTGTGAGGTCTCCAAGGCCTTCAGAATCTATATACCAATTTACCATCATAAGGAAATTAGCAAGGATGTAACATTTGATGAAGATACAACTCTCAAAAAATCGAGAAAGTGCCAACTTGAAAAAACATATGAAGAAGTTGTAGCTCCTAGAGCTGCAGAACCGATGAAGGAAGTTGCACCTTCTCCTGATGATGAGATTCTGGAATAACATGATATGTTACAGCCCAAAGAACCTCCCCGCATGAATATCTTGTTAGGATTAATTAATCCTCCATTTTCCCACGTAGTCTATTTGTTCATTTTCCCTAACTTAGGAGGTCATCATCACTTCATTAGTGTATGGGGGACACCTAGGAGCCACCTACCACTAACTGTGCCTCCATGCACAAGTTTAGGTGCCCCAAGGACCAATCCCTATAATATAGGAACCTACTATGAGTGCCACCATCACTCTCCATCAGTTGTCCTAGGTAAGTATGCAATTATGTTCAGTTATGCTCTGATTATCAACAGTTAGTTCACTATCAGTCATCCTAGCACCAGATTGCATGATTTAAGGGAGTGTGGGCGCATTTACTCACCTAACCCTTATCGGTTAACTAATTGTGAACTAAATTAGTTATCTGGAGTTGCATTAGTGAGCTCCGGTGTTGATTTTTCCTAGACTGAGTTAGCACATGAGTCAGTTTGAGTTGGTGATTTCAAATCCTCCCAAAGGCATTCAAATTATTCCTATTGTATGACTATTGTATTACAGAGACATCAATGATAATTAATGTAATGGTATTCTGACCAATTTTTGTATCATGTGTGTGAAATTTCTGCCATGATTCCATTGATCTGTTCACATTGAATTGTTAATTCTTTTGCATCCTTCTTTTCAGATTGCTTTCATTCAGGCTTGAAGATCCATGGTTCACCAAATTTAACATGGTATCATATACTATGTTTAGGCCAAAAACAAAACTCATAAGCTTCCAGTAATGCACCAGAAGTTGTTGGGTTCCACATAAATCCCGGAATTATTGCCTCGCTCCCTCTAGATTCTGTCCAAAGAAGTCTATACAGGTGTGATGCACCCAAAGAAAGTGCACATGTCAAAGTGGAGAGTGTTTAATTTGATATGATAGCAAATTGAATTTTTGGAGTGTTTTTGCAGGTACATTCAAATATTTCTTGAAGAATTGTTGCGCAATATAGGTGTGAAATGGAGAATTCAACGGCTCTAACTCCCAAAATCCTTACACCCTTCAATTACCTTGATTAGAGGGTAGATATGCAGATGATCTTGCACAATAAGGACCTATAGAGGCACACCATGGGTAGAGAAATCGAACCCCAATAGTATATTGAAAAATCAACGTATCTAAATAAGCTTGATGAAGCTTTTGGCTTCATGTGCATCCACATCTCCATGGAGTTGTTGTTCCATCTTGAGGGACTCAACACTCCGAAAGAAGTATGGTATAAGCTCGAATCCTTGTTTGGAAAATAGGATGAGATGAGAGGCCATATCTTGGAGAATAGGTTGATAATAATACATCCGAGTAACTTCGAAACAATATATCAGTTCTTCTTGAAATTCAAATCCCTAGCCATGCAATGCAAGCAGTGTGGGATTGAGAAAAAGGACGAGCAATTGGAGCTCTCAATTTTGAGCAAGCTTGGCTTAGATTTTTAAGTTTTTGTATCTACTTTCCACTCTAGGAGGCTAATCGCTCCAAATTGGCGAATTCCATCCTTAAATGTCTTCACATAATCACTAATCCAGGAACACAATAAGCTGATTCAGATGGGAGTGCTGAAAGCCTCCAAGAATCAGGCTCTCTTAGCTGGACACTCTAAGAATGCACAAGAAAAAGGGAAGCAAAGAGGAAAATAGAAGAATAATATTGATTCAAAGCCCAAGGATAAGTATAATCCTTCAGATGGAGCCTTTGAATCCAAAAAAAACAAAAACAAAAATGTTTGAAAAAGTTAAATGCTCTTACTACATGAGAAGATTTCATCCAAAAAGTCAGTGTATGAAGAAGACCATCGACCAGATGTCTAAACTCCTTGAACATAACAACATTTCCCTTCATGAAGGTGCAAAGAAGTTTGAAGCTGGAAACCAAACTGATGAACATGAGAGGTGTCATGCTTTGAAAACAAGCTTGACTCAGTCAAAGGCTTATCTGATTGATTCAAGAGCTTCCAACCACATGGTTTCCTCCAAATAATCCTTCACTTCTCTGGATCTCTCTGGAGGACCAAGTATACATATGGGAGATGATTCACAAAACCCAATTGTAAAAAAAGTTCCATTAAAATTGAGCATGGAGAGTTCCAGAATGTGCTCTATGTTCCCTCCCTGGTAGCAAACATGTTGTTTGTGTACCAGATGACACATTCTGGATCTCCTAAGAGAGTCAAATTTGATCCTAATACAGTGGAGATATTTAAAGTCTATAGCATAAATCAGATAGCGAAAGGAGTTGTTAATCATGCCTTCAAGGCATATGAGCTTTCTCACTTTATTCCTAATTCATATATGAGTGCCTTATTGACTCATGCCAATAACACAAGCAAGCTGTGGCATGAAAGATTTGGCCACCTGAACTTTAAGTATCTCCAACAACTGCACAATGAAGAGATGGTTGAGGGATTGCCTCTCATCAAAACTTCTGAAGGAGTGTGCATTTGTTGCTTGGTAGGGAAGCATCCATAGAAATGATATGAGGTTGGAAAGGCAACAAAAGCTACCTCCACATTAGATCGAATTCACAGTGATGTCTCCAGATCGATGCCTACAACATCTATGAATGTATCCAGATATTTTCTGACCCTCATTGATGAGTGTTCAAGGTATTGTTGGGTATACTTTCTGAAGCAAAAGTCTGAGGTAATTAAGACCTTCAAAGTCTTCATGCCTCCATGCATGAGTTTAGGTGCCCCAGAGACCAATCTCTATAATATAGGAACCCACTCTGAGTGTCACCATTAGTCTCCATCAGTTGACCTAGGTAGGTATTCAGTTATGTTCAGTTATGCTTCGATTACCAGTAGTTAGTTCACTATCAGGGCGCATTTACTGACCTACCCTCATCAGTTAACTGATTGTGAACTGAATTAGTTATCCGGAGTTGCATTAGTGAGCTCCAGTGTTGATTTTTCCCACACTAGGTTAGCACATGAGCCAGTTTGAGTTGGTGAATTCGAATCCTCCCAAAGGCATTCAAATTCTTCCTATTGTATGACTATTGTATTACAGAGACATCAATGATAATTAATGTAATGATATTCTGACCAATTTTTGTCTGATGTGTGTGAAATTTTTTCCATGAAACCATTGATCAATTTACATTGAATTGTTAATTCTTCTGCAGCCTTCTTTTCAGACTGCTTTCATTCAGGCCCGAAGATCCATGGTTCACCAAATTTGACATGGTATCAGAGCCTATGTTTAGGCTAGCAACAAACCTCACAAGCTTCCATTGATGCACTAGAATTCGTTGGGTTCCACATAAATCTTGGAATTATTTCATTTCTCCCTTTGGATTATGTCCAGAGAAGTCTATCCAGGTGTGATGCACCCAGAGAAAGTGCACATGTTAAAGTGGAGAGTGTTTGATCTTATATGATAGCGAATTGAAGTGTTTTACGGTGTTTTTGCAGGTACATTCAAAGATTTCTTAAAGAATTGTTGCACAATATAGCTGTGAAATGGAGAATTCAACAACTATGACTTCGAGAATCCTTACACCCTTCAATTACCTTGATTGGAGGGCAGATATGTAGATGTTCTTGAGAAATAAGGGTATGTATAGACACACCATAGGCAGAGAAGTCGAACCCCAACAATATATTGAAAAATAAAAGTATCTAAATAAGCTTGATGAAGCTTTTGGCTTCTTGTGCATCCACATCTCCAGGGAGTTGTTGTTCCATCTTGGGTGACTCAAGACTCCGAAATAAGTATGGGATAAGCCCAAATCCTTGTTTGGAAAATATGGATGAGGGGCCATATCCTGGAGAATTAGTTGATAGTACTACAACCTAGTAACTTTGAAACAATACAACAGTTCTTCTCAAAATTCAAATCCCTAGTCATGCAATGCAACCAGTGTGGGATTGAGAAGAAGGATGAGCAATTGGTGCTCTCCATTTTGAGCAAGCTTGGCTCATAGTTTTCAGTTTTTGTATCTACTTTCCACTCTGGGATGCTAACCACTCCGAATTGTCGAATGCCATCCCTAAATGCCTTTACAGAATCACTAATCCAGGAACAATATAAGTTGATTCAGATGGGAGTGTTGAAAGCCTCCAAGAATCAGGCTCTCTTAGCTGGAGAATCTAAGAATGCGCAAGAAAAAGGGAAGCAAAGAGGGAAAGAGAAGAAGAATATTGATTCGAAGCCCAAGGATAAGTGAAATCCTTTAGATGAAGCCTCTAGTTCCAAGAAAAACAAAAACAAAAAATATTGAAAAAGCTAAATGCTCTTACTACATGAGAGGATTTCATCTAGAAATTCAATGTATGAAGAAGACCATCGACGAGATGTCTAAACTCCTTGAATAGAACAACATTGCCCTTCCTCAAGGTGCAAAGAAGTATATGGAAACCAAACTAATGAACATAAGAGGTGTCATGCTTTGAAATCAGGCTTCACTCAGCCAAAGGCCTATCTGGTTGATTTAGGAGCTTCCAACCACATGTTTGCCTCCAAAGAATCCTTCACTTCTGTGTATCTCTCTGGAGTACAAAGCATACATATGGGAAATGATTCAGAAATCCCAGTTGTTGAGAAAGGTTCCATTAAAATTGAGCATGGAGTGTTCCAAAATGTGCTCTATGTTCCCTCCCTGGTAGTGAACATGTTGTTTGTGTACCAGATGACACATACTAGATCTCCCAAGATGGTCACATTTGAGCCTGACATAGTGGAGATCTCTGAAGTCTCTACTGAAAATATGATAGCGAAAGGAGTTGTTAATCATGCCTTCATGGCATATGAGTTTTCTCAGTTTCTTCCTAATTCATATCCGAGTGCCGTATTGACTCATGCCAATAACACAAGCAAGTTGTGGCATGAAATATTTGGCCACCTGAACTTCAAGTATCTCCAGTAGCTACACAATGAAGAGATGGTTGAGGGATTGTGTCTCATGAAATCTCTTGAAGGAGTGTACATTGGTTGTTTGGTAGGGAAGCATCCAAAGAAAAGATACGAGGTTGGGAAGGCAACAAGAGTTTCCTCCACATTAGATATAATTCACAGTGATGTCTCTGGACTGATGTCTACAACATCTATGAATGGATCCAGATATTTTCTGACCTTCATTGATGATTGTTCAAGGTATTATTTGGTATACTTTCTAAAGTAGAAGTCTAAGGTATTTGAGTCCTTCAAAGTATTCAAAGCCTTGGCTGAGGACACTCTCGGAAAGAAGATCAAAGCACTTAGATCTGATAATGGAGGTGAGTATGTCAAAGGATAATTCCAACAGCTTTGTGCATCAGTAGGTATTGAAATGCAACACTTAGTCCCATATACCCACAATAGAATGGTCTATCCGAGAGAAAGAATAGATCCTTGAAAGATATGGCTTCATGCCTTCTAGAAGCAAGAAACCTTCCTCCTTATCTATGGGTTGAGGCGGTTAATTATGTTTTGTATATCCAGAATAGGGTGCCTCACAAGTCAGTGATTGGGGCTACTCCTTTCGAAGCATTGATGGGACATCAGACCAATGTCTCACATCTGAGATCTTTTGGCTCCAAGGCTTGGGCCAGAATTCCTATAGACAAGAGGAAATCTTTCCAAGCCCAGAGTAGAGAATGCATACTGCTGGGATATGCAAATGATGCTAAGGCATACAAACCGATGGAGCTTGCAACCAAAAAGTGCATCATAGAGCGTAGTGTGCAATTTGAAGAAGATTAGGTGCATGATCCATAGTCAACTGAAGAAGAAGAAGAAGAAGGTATAAATTCTCATTCATTTCCATTTACAGATGATGATGTATGGTTTAATGTTTCAGATTTAGAAGATGATGACTAAGATAATTATGATATTGATATTGAGATTGAACCTTAAGAAGATCTGGATCCAAATCCATCACCTACTCCCAATCAGAGGCCTAAATGGGCCCAAAATCTCATTGAAGCAATTGGGAATAGATTTGGGGATCCAAATGACAAAAGAAGAATGAGGTCCCAGTATGAGGATGGACACGTTTCACTCTCCCATTCATATCCACTTCTCCCAGAGAGGTGTTTCATGATGATGGGATAAGATCCTCAGTCATTCAAAGAGGCTTTCCATGATCCAAGATGTCAAGTTGCCATGGATTATGAGGTTGGTTCTCTATAGGACAATCAAACCTAGGAGCTTTTCACTTTGCCTCCTAGGATGAAGTTAGTTCAGTGCAAATGGATCTACAAGACCAACCTAGCAACTGATGGAACCACAACCAAGTACAAGGCTCATTTGGTGGTTCAATTAAATGATTGTGAACTGAATTAGTTATCTAGAGTTGCATTAGTTAGCTTCAGTGTTTATTTTTCCCACACTGATTTAGCACATGAGTCAGTTTGAGTTGGTGAATTTGAATCCTCCCAGAGGCATTCAAATTATAACTTAGTAATGATAATTAATGTAATGATATTCAAATCCTCTTCAACCAGTTGTTATGGATGTTCCCTTTCAATAGCGGGGATTGGATATTGTTGGCCCAATCAACCCTTCATATTCCATGCAACATAAGTACATTCTAACTGCTACATACTATTTCACAAGAAGGGTGGAAGCAGTGCCACTAAAAGTAGGAAACAAAAACCATGTGATGTCATTCCTTGAAACCAATATTATAACTAAGTTTGGTGTTCCAGAATTCATAGTTTTTATGCATCATATTTTTCTTATTTTGACCTTAATCAATTGGCATTGGATAAAGCTATAAAAATTAAGTACTTAGATAATTATTACCCTCAAGGAAATGGTTTAAGTGAATCCATTAACAAGAATTTGATTAAAATTTTGAAGAGAACTGTAGCAAGTAATCGTAAAAACTAGCATACACAATTAATCAATGCTTTATGGGAATACAGAGTAACACCTAAAGCTGCTATTGATAATTCACCTTGTTTATGGCAAGGAAGTTATTCTACCTCCTAATCTAGCTTTACCTTCCCCTCAACTAGCTCAATTTGTAATGGATCCTGATTGTTCTGCATTAGAGAATAGAATCAATAATATACTTTAGTTAGAAGAAGAAAGAGACAGAGCAAAAAACAAATTTATTCAACATCAACAATTGGTTAAACGATGGTTTGATAAAAAATCTTCTTCTCAAAAATATTTTCAAGTAGGAGACCTTGTTTTAAAATGGGATAAACCCCATGAAGATAAAGGTGTGCATACTAAGTTCCAACGCTTATGATTAGGGTCATTTACTATTGTTGAACAATTAGTCCGTAGCACCTTCCAATTATAGACATTGGAGGGGTCCCTAGAGACTTACCCAGTGAATGCTCAAATCATAAAAAAAAAGTTGCCTAGTGTGTTTTCACTTGGATTGTACATAGTTCAGGATAGTTTAGTTTTTCTTTTAGTTTTGTTTTTGTTTTAAATAAAGTGTCTTAAATGGTACCCTAAATCTCGTTGTTCTTTGTAAAATTTAGAATAATACCTTAAGATTGTGGCAAACTGTTAGCCTTGTGACTATCTTTACATACCATTTATCCAATGAGTTTTTGAAATATTTTTATCATGCGTTAATTTATAGTATTACCAGAAGATTATTCATATGTCTAAAGACACAACATAAAGTTTAAAATGAACTTCCCTTAATGAGAATGCATTGTTACTTGGCATAAGTGATGTCTCTTTAGTGGCACACTCTTATATCCTTTATGCCATTCCTAACTCTTAAAGAGATTTTAGAAGTTGCTTCCCCTTTAAATCAATGATTTTGTTTGTTTGTTTAAAATGAATAAAGATGAATTCCAAGATAAGGGCTCTCATCATGAGCCAACTTATCATGTTCATAAGTACTTTTGGAATGAATTCTTCGTTGTTGGTCACCAAGCCAAGGAGATGGATTTTAGGTTATAACTAGAAGATAAGGGATATTATTACAAGTTAGCCTATTCATGATCTATGAGTATTGGTGAATGACATTGATATCAATTGGTTTCCAAGCCAAAGTGGCGGCTTGCAATTTATTTCCCAAGTAAGTTTTCAAGAAATGATCAAAGGTAAATTAAAGGATAGGAGGTCTTGTTGTCAAGTTGACCCAATCACAATCATGAATTAGTATAGATTGATGCTATCACCATCTAGTGTTATCAACCCAAATGGCACTTCTCTGTTCAAGTGCTGACATTCTTTATGTTGGTACACAAAAGGACAAATTAGGATTGAAGTTTGCCAAAGCACTATAGATGGGCATGACTTGGGATGCATTTACCCTTAAACCAACTTACTATATATTTTTTCTAAGTTTTGAGTTGCGTACGCGACTATCTTCATTGCAACTCGCATACTATACACTACTATTTACATTGCAACCCGCGTACACTAGCGTACGTAGGTTTCCTTCGAGCAACTCGCGTGTCATACGTGGGTTGCCTATATTAATAGTCGTGTACATCTTAGTTTGGCTTTAAAAAAAATAAAATGTGATTATATGAGATTAGTTGGGCCCTAATCCATAATTATCCCAACTGTTTCAACCACCTCAGCCTTCGAAACCACTCTATTTCCCAAAGAATAAATAGAGGCCTTGGGGTGGGTACTAATCAATCAAGAAGGGAGAGAAAAGCTATGCTGGTGGTATATCTTTAGAAATATTGGAGTAGCAGAACTCAGAGTCCTTTGGTTGCAGAGGAGTCCTTGTCTCAGAAGCTGGGTTATACTCCTATCTCATTCACTGATTGTTAATAAAGAGAATTCTTCTTCCAACCTTGTGTTGAGTCTATTTCATGTATTGTGGTTAATGAATATATTTGATTATATGTTTGATATATTGTTCATCTAACTTATGATATATATATGCATGAAATATTACTTGAAGGATTTGCTCTTTGCAAGTGAAAGAGGTGCATCCCTGGAAGCTTTGGAGAGAAGAGGAGCGAGAGAAGATCAAGCTTGGATCAACCTTCGGTAATCAGGTAAGTCAAGACTTTCTTCCTATTCCCTTTCCATTCTCTGGTAAAGCTGGTTGTCTGCAAGGTTAGTAGTAGGTTGGTAACCCTGGACCCTCGGTTACAAGGGTGTTTAATATTGAACAACAGAACTGGCGACTCCACTGGGGAGTCCAGCCTGCTGTGGGTTAGTCCTATAGTTACTTGCCCAGTTTTTGCTCTGATTCAGTGTGTGGTTGTTTATCTTGGCTTTGATTTGCAGTAGTGTGTCTAGAGACCTTTATTATTTTTTCTTTTTTTTGAAATTTTTTTGTTGTGTACACGGGTTGTTGTACTACACAGTCACATACAAGAACTTGTATACACGGGTTGCTCTATACGACAGTCACGTACAATACATGGGTTGCTATATAAGACATTCGCATACGTCTTTTAGCAGCACAAAATTTTAGGTAGGGTTGCTTGTCCCTGTCTTGTTAGGATTTTGCTCTGCTTGAAGGTCTTCTGTTGCTGGCATCTTCCTGTAAGTCTGAAAGTCCTATACACCATGCTTTGTGCTTTTCAGTAAGACTTTGAGTGTTATTGTTTGAGTTTTCGTTTACTTAGCAATTTGAGGTAGTTTCTCCTATTTGGGTGATAGGTTCAGTGCTGTGTGTCTGAGTCAGTGATCAGGATTTTAGATACCTTGTACTATGTACTGCTTTCGAGTAGTTTCAGTTTGTCACTTGTCCTTTAGTGATTTCAGTGGATTTTATTCATTGATTCTTCCCAAGTTAGGTGGTTGGCAAGTCTCCTCCTTAAGTGGTTGAATTTGGCTCTTGCAAGTCCGCTATACTTCATATTGCTTGCTTCATGATCTGATTATTCAAACATACTCAAGATTTTTTGCATTTTGGTGCATGGTAATTTTTTAAGAATTTGAGAAGTGAAGAAAAACATTTGCATTTTAATTGCATATTGTAGTTTTTTTTTCAGTATTTTCGAATAAAATTTCAAAAATTACAAAAATAAGTCTTAGTCTTCTCATACTTAGTTGTAATTTCTTTAGCTCATATTTACAAAAAGAAAAGAAGCTTGATTTGAGTAGTTGTAATTTGTTTTGGAATTCATTTTATACACCTTTTTACTCTTCTTATCGAGTCTATAATATCATAGTCATTCATGCCACTTACCCTCTGACTAAGAACAACCCTTAAAATGAATGCTATAATTTAAAATTTATTAGTAAGTTTTGTTTATAGGGTTATACACCTACTAGCTTAGGCTATACTTGTGGGATAGGAATTGTAAACTCTCCACAAGTGCTTAAATTCAGACGTAGTTGGCCAATCGATAGGTAAATCCTTCTCTATGTTGGTAGTATCTGGGAAGCTCTTCTCAAACGGGAGTTAAGTACAAGGCCGCATGGAGGCTTGTACTGAGGAGATAATCCCTTTGATTCCTTGTCAAAACGTAGACCAAGGATTTTGCGCATATGGGGATTCTGTCCTAGATAGAGTTTCGGGCTTTGCTACCCTGCCCATGCGCACGAATCAGGCTTGCGACTATCCCCCTAGACTATAGATATAGTTAAGGTACCCTTTAGTCTCTTTGACATCTAGGGTTTATACACAGGTAAACCGGAAGGCTATTTCTGGTTCACCTTGGATGGGCTTGGAAGGTAACCCTTGTTGAAAGTGTAGGAGGGCAGTGGGTGATTCCTCTGCTTGTGCCTAAGAACCTCTTCAAGGAAGCCAAGAAAATGTCTCTCAACTTTCTTCGGGAAAGCATATCTTATACCCCTTGTGATTGTTGAGACTTTAGGAAATTTTGTAGTGATTGCTCTATGGTTTGTCTGTGTTTAGTTGACCTTAGGGTGTGAAGAGTCAAATTTACAATCGCAGAGGACCAATCTGTCAGAAGGTCACGAAGGTTGCAAAACCTTCCTTCACTTATTACATTGGAACCTCCACTCCCCCTCAAAGGCGGATATTAGACACGGACGGTTCTTTCGAACCGACAGGAGTTAGTGAAGTTTCGGGTGAACCATAACTTAGGACAGACCAATTTGATTTAACTACAGTTGAGATAGAAGACTTGCAGGCTAATGAGTTTTCAAGGAACTTTAATTCACCTCTAACTGACTTAAATGGTCCTGTGATTGTTCAGGTTCGTTCTTTCAATTCACCTGTGATTGGTGTCCCTTTGGGCAGACTAATGTCTACTGCATGAGAAATTTCTTCTACTTCCACCTCAATTGCTTCGGCTAAAGCGGTGCCACCTCCCCCAGTTGGTATCCCTAGAACAAGTATACCTACTACACCTTTAACTCCAGCTAGCCAGGTGGTTCAACCACCGGCTCCCACAAATTTAGCAGGTACTTCTGGTGGAGTGGTCACTGGGATTCCTAGTGTACCTTTGGTTCCTACTTCCTTCGCACACACTGCTCAGAGTGTCCTATAGGATCCTCATCATTTGTCCAGGGTTTTCCTTGGAATGGGGGGCACATACCCCAATCCACTCCATATGTAATTCCAACACCCGCATATGTAGGGATGCAATTCAGAAACCCTAATCCTTATGGTCAAGGTTTTAAACTCCAGTTTTAGCTCCTTTCACGAGCTCTCCTTTCTCGATTTTTAGCAAAGGGATACCTGCTCCAGTGTTCCAAACCCCAGTTTTGACTGGTGCAGCTCGAACCTCATACACTGCACTGCACATTAACAATTGACTAGCTTATGGGTGGAATCCTTTCCAAAGCAGCCCAACCACTTCGCAACCGGCAGCAGGGGTCAACCTCGCCTTCACATCTGGGAACATGGGGGCAAGCCCCTCTAATCCCCAAGTTGGTACTTTTAATGCTCCGGTTAGACCCAAGCTCCCTTTCTTGGCAATGTTAAACTTGCTAGACTTGTCGAAACTAATGAATGACCCGGTGAGACATAACTCCTCCTGGCCACCCGTTCCTACCAAGCTGCCCTCAGATATCCCAAAATTCAAAGGCAAAGTTGGTGATGATCCAGGAGCTCATGTCACAACTTTCCACTTGTGGTGCTCTTCCAACTCACTGAACGACGATACAGATCGGTTGAGATTGTTCCAAAGAACTTTGACCAGTACCGCAGCAAAATGGTACATTGAACTGTCCTCTATTGCGTTTGATATTTTTTGGGACTTAGCTAATGTATTCCTTAGTCACTTCCAACTTCCTGTCCGATATGATTTCGGGATAGACTTGTTATCTACCTTTCGGCAGGACAAGGCCACTCATATTTCGGATCACATCCAAGAGTGGAGAAGATGGAAGAGCCTTATCAAAGCCACTATTCCTCCCGAGTTTTTACTAGAATGGTTCCTTAAATCCTTATTGCCATATATATCTAAGGATGTATCTACTTCGGGAGTGACCAATGAGGAAGAGGCTATCCTTAGGGCCCAGCAGCTAGATTTGATATATTCTCAGTCTCGGATTTTATATGAGATCATCCTTGATGCACCAAGGCCAACGCATAATGTAGAGAAACCTAAGCCTGGACCCCATGCCGATGGTGTGGTTGGTTCTGTGAAATATCCCACTGTAGAGTATTTGGCTAAACACCTCCATGAGTTGTTTGTCAAACATTCTACGATGGAGGCAGCAAAGGCTGCCCCCTCACCCCATAATGCAAATGTTTTTGCACAATCCTCTCAAAAGGGCAATCAGCAGCCCGGTGGGAAAAATAAGAAAGGGAAGAAAGGTGAGGGAAACCAAAACAAGCAAAAACCCACAAACAATGCTGATGGGGGCAAAAAAGAAAAGAAGAAGGTGAAATTCCCATGTAAGTTGTGACATGAAGATCACCTGACCCATCAATGTCCCCTTATGGAACAAGCTCAGAAGCTGCTAAAAGGACAACAACTAGCTGTCCTGAAGGATCATTTTCCCTAAGGACAGAATTCTGCTTTAGCTTCAAATGTAGCAGGGGGCACTCCAAATGCTCCTGACCCTAATTATATCAACATGGTTTGATCCCAAACTTTACTCCAGACTAGGAACAAGAACTATGAGACAGAGGCTTCGGATAAGGGTAAGTCGATAAGTGAAACTTCTAACCCTCTCACTATCACATACCCCAATTTTGCAAAAAACAATATTATCTTATTTGATTTTATTTGAGGACAATATATTAAATTTTATGCTAAGTTGTAACTGATGACTTAGCAGAGTCAAGGATATTTGATGTAATTCTGAATATTTTAATTATAAATAAATAAAGGTGGAGACAACAGCTTAGGAGAGCTATTAAAAGAGTGTTTACTGGTCAAATTGGTAGAGGAGACTGGGTGGAGAGCAAACAGACATGTGGCAACATCCTCAAACCACTTCCAACTATTGCAGGTGGCAACCTCCCTACATTTGGGGTCATGATTCCCCAAGAAAGTGGAATTAGAGCAGGTGGCTCAATTAATGACAACTGACCCAAAAGACCTAGGCAATCTTTATAAAAATTCCCATTGAAGAGAGCCGAGGCTGCTCATTCTAGAGAAGTGATCATTCAGGTGAATGTACTTCAGAGAAATTCAATGGAAGGGAATTGTGGAAGAGTTTGAGAGGATAACTGCTGAGTGATCTAGTGCAGCTTTTAGGCTGAAAGATCTTACTGATGAGTGCAGGGTGTTTTACTGAGTCATTGGACTAGTCTACTGTTTGTATGCTCCACCAGTTCTCAGCCAAGAAGACCAGGAACAAGCTCGGGGGTCCTGAGGAAGCATTGTCTGAGCGCTCTCCAGGAGTTTGGTAGGGAGGAACGACCTCCTAACGCTATTGTTGTCTATCCTAATCAGGTTCTACATTATTTTGTTTTATTGTGTTAGATAGTTAAATCTGAATCTGACTGTTAAATGAATGTTGAATCTTCAGTTGTAAAATGTTAGAGTTAGTAATATTTTAGATTATTGAAGAAATGAATCTGAAATAGTAATGTGTTAAGATGGAAAATAATTCTAATCTGTGTTTTTCTACACCTGGAAGGACCAGGCCGTACTCCAACACAGATAGAGTATTTACAGTAGATGAAGAAAATGTTAAGAGGCTGAATAGAATAGATGTGGTTCTGCATTTCATAATAGCAAAGTAATTTATTTCAGTATGTAGGTTAGTATTAAAAGAACAATAATCTGGTTATCTATGTTTATTGTTTTTACAAGCTTATTTATGTAAATATACTGGAAAAGAAAGAGCAGTAATCTAGTACAGGGAAAAGGATTAATATGTTAAGAAAATACCCTAGTAAATAAGATGTTGTGTTTACAGACAGTAGATTATTCTTTTTATTTTAAGTTAAAGTATGCGGGAGGATAAACTGTGTTATGATAGATATATATTCCTTTGTGTTTACTTAGTAACGAATTGCAATGCAGTAGAAGAATCATAGTCAATCTATATTGTTTATATTCAGTTCAGTAAAGAAATAAACTACGAATCTATAGTTTATTTACTAATAATATCAACTAAACTAAGACCAACAATTATTATAAATTAAGAAGGGTTATATGAAAAGTATTTAAATTATAAAGAACAAGCTAGTTACAGAATCTATGCTTATCTTTTCAAATAACTCTGGTAAAATTCTTTCTATCATCTCAGTAGATAAAAACAATAAGAATATGATAATAACTAATATGAAAATAAATATATATCTATGTAAAGAACCGTTCTAAAATTATCAACAGGTTTATACCTGTAAAAGTAAACTACAGGGTCGAAACCCTAAACTAAATATATTGTTTCAAATAAAAACAAATAAGTTATAATCCATTATTTTGGATCATTACATCAATAAACAAGTAAACTATTATAGACTGGTTACAGTCCTTACTGCAAATATATGTACATATACAATTTAAAGATATTACAATACACACCTATAATAATATTAACTTAAACAAATTAAACAAGTAACCGAACCTATTTTAAAAGAATTATTTAAACGAGGGTTTCATTCAGGAAAACCCTAGCTCGTATTTCCTGAGCAAACAAGTAAAATAAATAACACTATGATTGAGTTACAGCCTTAAAATATTAATAATAATCTATTACAAAATAGAATAAACAGTAAAATCCTTTATTCACAGTCGAATAGGGGAAAACCCTAATTTACACAAGTCACAAAATCGTATTACTGCAAAACGAGTTCGAGCTCGAAAGAAGTCTTTTTAAAAACCATTGTATCGCAGTGACAGGCCGTAAGGCTAAATTTTCTTAACTAATTACAACACCCAACTCACGGCCATGACTACCCATCGACTTAGTGAGGGTTTGAAGACATAATAAAACCAACAACAATTTTTAAAAAGAAACTGCATAGCTAATGGTGAAGTTGGAAAAGTTTCCAAGCTCAGGGTTACACCATCGACAACCCGATTACAAGCAAGGTAAAACCCAATCGACGAACACAGGGCTTATCGGAATGGAGTTGCAAGCCCTCGAAGACAGTCATTGTCTACATTCCGGGTTGCAAGCATAGTAACATTTTCTTGCAAGAAGAAGCGGCATTGTGTGTCAGTTACATAACCCTTTCATTATTATAAACCCTACTGTAAAAACAACTATGCTGTAAATCTTCTATGTTGAAAATAAAAACAAATTATTTACCTTAATAAAGAGAATGAACAGTCTAGCGACAGGACTGTTACCAACAGCAAAGTATGCATCCAAATCTCCGAACCCTGCAATGATGGCGAAGCATAACCAACATCAAGAAAAGCTTAACTTCCCACCGCAATGACAGGCCACGGGGAAGCAAGATGGAGCTACGGACAGGCCGCAAGCAAGTGCAAAGCAAAACCAATAAACTCTCACAGAATAAAAACCCACAGTTAAGGAGTTTGGCAACAAGACCGAGCACCGTAGGCTACAACAACATTAACCCAAGACTCGGAGCAAACTGGATCAGGAAGGAGCTCACGACCGCCATGAAAATATTGCAGAGCTGCCCGAAGTCTAGTGTGAATTGCAGAGGGAAAATGATAAAGGGTTAGGGTTGCAATGGTCTTATACCTCCAGTTCACGGACAGGAGATGACCACGTGCCCTCCAATAAATCAAACCATGCATGGGTCGATACCCAAAGTCACATGCGTTTCCAATCATCCGAATTATTTACACAATGATTTTTTATCAAACATTGCATAAGCTATGATGTATGCATATATAATATCCCATCGTTAATCATATAACATGTATATCATAATGTTTGCTAGCTTTGATATTGGCGTTTGGGTAAAACAATGATTTCTTAACGTTGATCTAATGAAAGATTGGTAACCACTTAATCATTTGGTTAATCCCGAAATCCATCATGCTTATAATCTTTCAAATTATAAGTAGATTTATATGCTTGTAAACATTGTTGAATATGCATGTTTATAACCCTTTTTAAAACCAACAATTCGAATGGTGATAAATTATAGAGTTAAATAGCACAGTAAAGAGCATAGTTATGACTTTTACAAAGTTCCACTTTGGTTTAAAACTGTCATAGGCACAAGTTGCTTCTCAACTTGTCAATGCTAGAAGTTTACCATATTTGTGTATGTTGGACTAGTTAGTTTTGTGATTATACAAGATAACTTGTACTTCTTGTAAGGTGGAAATTTTTGATCATAATAAAAAGATCTACCATAATAGCTGTTCTAGACATTAACTTAATGTAAGAAAAGCGTTATGTATTGCTCCCTCTTCTCTCTGGTCTAGCTTCTATTTGTTTCTCCTAGCATGATCGGTGGGGTTGGGGTCACGATGGAGAATACTCTATTGCCAATGGTCTCAAGTTTCTTCAACCATCTTCTCCGTCTTGTTTTTCTATAGAGATCTGGAAATCTGTTTGGCATACCTGTCTGCCAAAGGTAAACTTTTTTGTTTGGTTGTTATTGAAGAATAAGCCTTTAACTGGTGATAATTTACTAAAGCGCAGATTTTTTGGGCTGTTTTGTTGTTGTTTCTGCTTGTCGGCATTGGAGACTGCTGATCATCTTTTTGTGGAATGTGAATTTGCCAAAAATGTTTGGGCAATGGTACTTTCTGGTGTTCAATTATCCCTTCCAACCCAATCATCTGTACCAGCTTTATATTTAGGTTGGCATGTCGGTCGTCCATCTAAGAATCGGGACCATGTTCTTCATAAGTTCTGGCATTCAATTTTGAAATTTACCTTATGGTCTATCTGGATATCGAGGAATAGCTATGTTTTTAATAACAAGAGACCGATATTCCAAATTGTTGTCTCCAAGTCTCTGGTGTTTATTTCAGAATTAATTTGCTGTCCAATTTCTTCCTTGCCCTCCTCTCTGCATTCGAAGGCCTCACCAGTTGTGCGGCTGCTTAAACCTATCTTGGCTCCTTCTTGGAGATTTCGTGGAAGTCAAGAGGAATTTTTCTCTTTGTGGTGGAGTTCCCCTTTAGCTGTCATTTTTTTCGACGAAGCTTCAAAAGGGAATCCTGGGGTTTCAGGTACTGGTGGTCTAGTTCTATCTCCGGATAGACTATATACTTTCAGGTTCAGTTGGGGGCTAGGTATCATGACCAACAATAAGGTGGAAGGTTACAGTTTGCTAATGGCAACCTAGCTGGCTAAGGAAAAAGGGTTTCAGGTGGTTCTAATCTATGGTGACTCCGAGCTTCTGATAAATTCTCTAAACTCTTCGGTTAACCTCAGTAACTTTTCCTTGAATGCAATTCTTCAGCGAATTAGGAGAAATCTGAAAGCATTTGCAAAGATTGAGGTAGTTCATATTTTACGGGAACTAAATAAATCATCAGATGCTTTGGTAAATAAGGCATGCTGCCTTTCTCTTGGATCTCTTAGTATTAACGAGGAGACTAGCTCTTTCCACTCAATAAGATAAGCATTCAGTAAGTTTGTTGCCCTGGTTAACTGCTGGGAGAATTCCGACCAATGATGGTTGTTCCTCTTTCAAATTTTCAGGAAGATCATTATTTGTTAGTTTTTTGAGGTGAATCTGAACAAATTCGAGGACATTGCATCATTCTTTCAAAGAGGCGATCCCGTCTTGGGTCGTGTATTATGCTGGTTAGCGTGGGAAGGGAAAATGCCCAAATCTGGGCACGGCCAAATGCCTGCTAGTTGCATAATCTATGTGTTATCCTGTTGAGGTCGATTAAGTATGGCAGGAAGACCGTGTTATATGTAGACCGTCTCTTGGATTTGAATTCATGCTATATGATTTTGAATTATTTTGAGGGAGTTCAGCAGTGCATGAGCCAGCTTTTTCAAGGAAAAAGGAAAGTTCTGGTTTTAGAGCACCCTTGGGATTTATTGAATATCAGTTCAAGTTAATTCCTCGTTCAAGTTGGAACCAGAGATACTCTGTATGCCTTTAAGTTTTTGGGAGAAGGATATTTCCAGTATGATTTTATGTAAATTCTTAATGTTGTCAATCCGGGTTCTCAGCAATTAGGATTGCCTTAGCTCTTTAATCTCTTTTGAGTTGGGATGAACTGTGTTTCTTGCAGGTTGTTTGTTTTTTTCTTCTTCTGATTTTTTATGTTCCAATTGCGGTTATGAGATGAAAATCTTATCGACCTCTCTGATGTAATTTTGTTTTGTGGCTTTGCCACCTATTCAATTTAAAACTCTAAACGTTCTTGTTAAAAAAAAATGTAAGAAAAGCGTTATGGTAATAATAAGAATTACAATGGAATAACCTTACTCAAGTCCATAATCATTGGAACAACATTGATTGACTTAGATTTAGGAAGTAAGGCAAACAGTTTTCCAGGTGAAATGATGCAGTTGATTTTACACTAATCAAGCTTATAATATCAAGAAGTTTTACGGGCAATAAGTTTCCCTACAGAATGTAAATATCGATCAGTTTGATACTTAAGTAAATAATACAATAATGTATATGATACAATAGTACATGCAGTACGACATTGACGAGGAAGCTAATAACCTGTTAGTGAGCAACTGATTTGTACATATAAGTAATAGGTTGATACTTACCCTAACTAGTAAGTTAAAAATGAAATTTAATTTATTCTATTGAGAATCTTTACTATTAGTATTGATAGAAGCTCTTTCATGAATAAAAACCAATAGTACAATAAGTATAACATTTGCAAGATAAGCATGCTAAAATAGAAATTAATATGCGACAAAGAATACTAGCTTAGAGTTCACAGTATGTACCGTTGGTGTCGCTAAGTTTGATAAAGAAAGGAACTCGTTTATTTGAACTTTGCTTACAAGAAAAAATGGAGAAAATAAACTACTTTACCTCATTGAAGTTGCTTGGAATTTATTAGCTTATTTTACTAAGCATATTAATTGCAAATAGAAACACTTCTTGATACTTTATGAATTTAAAACGTCTACTTGTTCGATCATACCTGTAAACCTGTAAGAACCAGTAATCTTTCTGCATTAGCATAAATGCTAAGTAATCCCAGGATTCAAAGTTAGATTCCACCTACTTGCCATAAAGAAGACTCATTAGTAAACTGAAAGACAACAGTATGCAAGCAAATCTTATGTATGTTATGAAAAGGAAACTGCTTAGTTAACATAGTTTGAAAATGTGCAATACTAATCATTGGACTGTTTCATTTTCTGCTAACCCTTAGCTGTTAGTAAACGATAGATTCAACATTTTAAGGTATCTCAAAATTTTAAATTTTTGTGAAAATTTGGGGTTTTGACACTCACGATTGAAAAACCTACCGAACCTATGCCCAAGATACCGAAAGGTGTCTTCAAGAAAACCTTGCACAATCCCAATGGTAGGGCTACAGCCAACTACTCTGTAGTTGAAGATTTAGCCTAGACCCCTTGTGTGATGTCGGCTTTAGAGGTGTTACAGAGTTGTCCCGCCCAGCGAGATTCAATCTTAGCAGCCTTAGGTAGCATGGATTCATCGAACCTCATGGTGAAATTTAATTTGTTTGATGTCAAAATTCGCCTTCCTTATCATGTAGCATTATCGATAGATGTCATCCATGGTGGAAAAACCATTGGAAGGGCAGTTGTCGATGAGGGTGCTTCTACATGTGTCATGTCCTTGTCTTGTTGGAAAGCTCTTGGATCTCCAAAGCTAGTTCCATCGAACACCTTGCTTACTGCTTTCGATGGAAGGTCATTTCGTCCACATGGTATCCTACCGGCTTTTGAAATAAAGTTGGCAGAGAAGGTAGTATCTGTTGAGGTAGAGGTGATTGATGCACCTTTGGATTATTACTTGCTCTTGGGGAGAAGTTGGACTTATGCCATGTCTGCTATTACATCGATCGTACTTCAGGTAGCAGTGTTTCCACACGAAGGGAAGTTGGTTATTGTAGACCAACTCAGTTTTATTCGAAAGGGTCGCATGGAAACTAACGAGTCCACCGTGCCATTGGTTGATCAGGTTAAACCTACTTCAGAGAGCTTAGGGGCTGGAATGTATGCATCATTGATGGGAACATTTGATTTTCCAGCTCCAATTAATTATGTAGGTTCTACTAGTGTAGGGAAGTCTATTGCTATGGTTGTTGATAGAATAGATCCTTGGGTTCTTCCTTCCCGCCATGAACCTGAAGTGCCCTTATCGACAATGGAAGTAGCTTATAAAGCTATCGTTCATACCGCTGTTGATCCCATTCTGGTCCCTCTCACAGTCTCAGAGGAGCCGGAAGAAGCCTATCTGCCTGCTTGGGCAGAGAACTCTTTGCATTCTAGAGATTGCTTAGATATGGTTTTGACTTCTGATGAAGCCATTCTGGAAGTTATGTGCGGACGAGGTAAGATCTGGGAAGATCTTCACCATCGATCCTATTTTCTTCCAGAGTTAAGCAGGATTGAGAACCAGGAGTTCCATATGAGACTGGCAGGTGATGTTGATACACCTATTAATCCCTTACTAAGGGAAGGAATATTTGCTAAGGGGAATATGGCAAAAATTTCTGCTACTATTCCTATCAACATCTCTGCAAACCCAAACATTGTGGAAAATGTACACATCGATGCAAATTGCTCTCCGGAGGAGATTGCGATCTATACAGCCTTGTTTAAGGAATTCCACGACGTATTTTCCTGGTCATATGAGGAGATGCCAGGAATAGATCCATCGATAGTCAAGCATGGAATTCGAACATACCTTGATGCCAGACCCATTCGACAAAAGTTGAGACCTGTCAATCTGCGTAAAGCGGCAACTGTTAAGGCTAAAGTTGAAAAACTGTTGAAAGCCGGTTTCATTTACCCGATAGCTTTGACAGAATGGGCATCCAACCCCGTTCTTGTAGACAAAAAACAAGGGACTATACGCATTTGTACTGACTTTCGCGATCTAAACAAAGCCCGTCCTAAGGATAACTACCCCACACCATTCATAGATCAAATCATTGATGCCTGTGCGGGGAGTGAAGACTTTTCATTTATGGATGGTTTCTCCTGGTATAATCAAATTCAAATTAAATCGGAAGACCAACGTAAAATGAATTTCATCTGTCCTTGGGGTACATTTGCGTACAAGAAAATGCCCTTTGGATTGAAAAATGCAGGGGCTACCGTTTAGCGGGCAATGAATTTTTCCTTTCATGACATTAAAGCCATTGTCGAACCCTACCTTGATGATCTGCCAGCACATTCTCATAAGAGGATCGATCACCTAGATCACTTGTGTTTAATCTTTGAACGATGCAGATACTACAAAATTCGCTTGAATCACCACAAGTGCCTTTTCTGTGTTGAGTCAGAGAGACTGCTCAGATTCATTGTTTCCAACAAAGGTATTTAGGTGGATCCTTTGAAAGTTGAGGCCATAGTAAATATGCCTCCTCCTTTTTCCATCAGGTAGCTTCAAATCCTGGAAGGGAAGTCCAACTTCCTTCGACGTTTGATCATAAATGATGCCAAGATCACTAAAGGTTTCATGCGCATGTTGAAGCAGGGCACCCCATTTGTATGGGATGAAATTGTACAACTTGCATTCGAGGCATTAAAGGAAGCTTTGTTGTCGGCACCATTATTGTGCCCGCTAGATTACTCTCGTGATTTTATATTGTATCTGGCTGTGTATGAGTCGACCATAGGGGTATTACTAGTCCAGGAGGATGATAAGATCCAATAGAATGTCGTCTACTATCTTAGCCGTGCTTTATCTAGCCCTGAACTTAGGTATTCCCACGTAGAGAAGTTAGCCTTAGAAACTGTGTATGTTGTTCAGAGGTTACGTCACTACATCTTACTAAGGACCATGACGGTAGTGGCGGATGTTAATCCCTTCCAATATGTTTTGTCCTGACGGATAGTTGGAGTCAAATTCAACAAATGGATAGTCATCCTTCAAGAGTTTGACTTAGATTTCCAATCCGCCAAATCCAAAAAATCCTTAGTTTTTGCTGATCTCATCGCAGAATTTTCGGTTGAGGAAGATGTAGCCATTGAAGAAGACTCATTCCCAAATGAGCATATCTTTTTGATTTCTACCTCTGACCCTTGGTATGGAGATATACTTGTCTATCTCCAGACTTTGAAGCACCCTGCAACCTTCTCGCGGGAAGAACGGCACAAACTACGTGTACATGTCAAAAACTACCTCATTATTGGAGATACTTTATATCATAAGGGGGTAGATTTTGTTTTGCATCGATGTCTCACCCATGAAGAAGCAGAGACTATCCTAAATGATGCCCATAGTGGAGCGTGTGGGGGTCATTTATCTGGGTTAGCAACGACCCAGAAGATCTTACGTGTCGGTTATTTTTGGCCCACGATCTTTAAAGATTGTGTGGAAGCTGTGAAGCGCTGTCATCCTTGTCATCTTTACACTAGAAAGATGCGGTCGCATCCTGCTCCGTTATTTCCCGTCATCTCAGTGGGCCTCTTCACAAAGTGGGGGATAGATTACTTGACGTGCAACCCAGTCTCGGCTGGGAGGCAAAAACATATCATTGTCGCTATAGATTATTTCACAAAGTGGGCAGAGGCAATGCCCACCTATAAACTTGATGTGGAAACTGCATCCTTTTTTGTTTTCAACCAAATTATCGCACGGTTCGGTATTTCTAAAGAGATTGTCACTGACCATGGAAGCCACTTCCAAAATAGTATGATGACTGAATTGACCACTATGCTAGGGTTTAGACAAGAACATTCGTCTTCTTTCTACCCTCAAGCAAACGATCAAGTCGAAGCTGTAAATAAAACCTTGAAGACTATTCTGAAGCGCACTATTAATGTAGCCCGTTCCAATTGGCACATCATGCTATATCCTGCACTTTGGGCTTATCAGACCAATGTGAAAACTGCCATAGGGTTCTCTCCTTTCCAACTCGTTCATGGAGTGGAAGCGGTAACCTCGGTTGAATGTGAAATCCTATCCTTAAAGATTGTTATTCATGTGTTACCTGATACGAATGAGCTGGAAGAACGTTTTTTACACTTAGAACATCTAGATGAGCAGCGTAGAGATGTGCTGACAACAAACGAGGCTCATAAAAATAGGGTCAAAAATCAATACGATAAATTGGTCAAACCTCAGATTTTTTCTGAAGGGGAGCTGGTCTTGCTCTGGGATCAAGACAAAGAACCCCTGGGGGCAGGGAAATTCAGGTCTATGTGGTTAGGACCTTATTTCGTGTCAAAATTTTTAAAGAAAGGTGCATATGAATTAACAGATTTCGAGGGGAATAAGCTGCCCGAGCCTAGAAATGGGCTCTACTTGAAAAATTACTATGCTTAGGCTTAACGCTTTTTCTTGTATTTTTCTTGTATGTATTTTATGTACAATAGTTCATCGGTTTGTGTTCTTATACCATATGTTGGTTGTAATAGATGTCTTCCGAATGGTTCGTAGGTTTCGCAGATGGCGCTAGTTGCCACACTTGTAACCTGGCTTCAGCCGCAAGGGTCATTTACTCCTCCTCAGGACAGCTAGTTGCCTCTGGAGGCACTTTCGTAGGTCCTACTACTAATAATGTGGCCAAATACAGGGCTGTCATTGAGCTTTTATTGGATGCTTTGTCACATGGAATCATCTAGTTGGAAGTCAGACTTGACTCTCAACTGGTGGTTTCCTAGCTCAATCGAGCTTATCAGGTGCGAAACCCTTTTTTACTATGTCAGTTTATGCATGTTAGGTTATTGGAAAGAAATTTTGAGTTTATTATATTCAATCATATTCCAAGAAATCAAAACTCATTAACTGATGCATATGCTAATTATATCTTGGGCTGGCACGTAACACATTTTGCATAAAAATGTACAACATATACATTACAAAACACATGTAAATAAAACCAGAAAGATATATATATATATATCTTGAGTTTATATATGTGAATATATGTCCATATAGATAGGTCGAGTTTCTGATCCTTAGATCAAGTCATAACTGTATAATATACAAAAATTATACAAAAAATGGATCGAAGTCCATAAAATGCTCCTAGGTATAAGCTTGACCACCCTGGTCATCTGGACCACCTTGGTCCCCCTGATCACCCTACTCTCGGGCTTCTTTAGCTTCCTCAGCTACAGCAGCCTCAACGACGTCGATGTACACAAGTACTGCTCTAGATACCTACCTCATAAGGCGTATCCAGACAGGTGGTATACCAACCACTAGGTCATGCATAACGACAGGGATATGCTCAATACACAAAGTACGTACTCTCTGGGTAAGCCTGGCTAGATTTCCCTCAAGAACCCTAATCAAACCATGATCTTCTCCCGCCATAGGACGCACATACATATGTGGATGCCCAGCAGGGCAGACTGGTCCAATATCTGCAATTTAACATTTTATAGGATTAAAAAATCTTATACATATGTATATATCTCTATGACTAAAATTCATAAAAATTTAAAAACTTGAAAACACAAATACCTGACGCTCGCCATGCTCCTCCAGGAGGGAGGACAAGGTCGGTGTCACCTCGAAAATCTATCCCAGCATATGGAAATTGTTCCAGTGCTGGTAGCTGTCGCTCCCACCATAAGTAGAAGTCATCTTAGTATACACTCTGAATTGATCCACTGCCTCCCTAGCAGAGGAATATTCCCCCCCATCTACTCGGTCTAGGCTGACGGGGAGAACGAACTGGCAGTGGTATTGCAAGACTCAAACCGAGCACCCTCTCAAAGAAAAAGGCCACCAATATGCTAGAATAACCGATGTTTTTCCATAGGCCTCTTTTACAGTCAGAGAGTTGTTTCCTCATTATCAGGATTACTCCCGGACACCAGTCATATAGGGCTCTCTGTAGACAATCCAATGCAAGTCTCATTTGGTTTCGAGTTGCAAGGTGAAGTGATGATGACCCTACAACCCTCACTATAGTACTTGCCAACACCTGTAATGGCAAGTTGCGAATATGAACAATAGTGATGCAACTACCCCTCTTTTGAGTACCGGGTGTACAGTATGTATCTATGTAGTTCTACACACTTAGAAGGTCACCACCTCTGTCAGTACCTTCTAAGTTAACCGGAGCTCCTCGTTGTGACAAACCAGAGATAAAGTAGATGTCTTCCAAGGTAATCTCTAGAAACTCACCTTGTAGGTCAAACATACCAAGATCATGATCCCAATAGTTTATCATAAACTCTAATAGGCGGACATTGGATCGCATAGGTGAGGTACAGAAGAATTTTAGCAACCCACTTTGCCGCAAAAAATTTACCGTGGGGGCATTTCATAGAGCTTCTTGGTCCATGTCTTCATGCTCCCTCTCCCTCCACTCCAATACCATGTTTCAATCTTATAATAAGCCAATGATCAAACATTAAATTCATAGAAAAAACTTCGATTTTGGCCCTACATAGCCTTTTCATATCTCACGCAGCGTACGCAACTGTCCTTTGGACATGTCGTGTATTGTACGCGACTTGCCTTCAAGAAACCCGCGTACAAAATGCATGTACGCGACTGTTTATATACCATACCCGCGTACACAACGTAGCTATTTTGAGAATGGTTGAAAACATCAAATTTTTGCCAAAAATTAAAATTTGCTTGGATCAAATGAAAGAGCATGGAGAGTAGATTTACCTGGCACTTGTGGTTTTGAGAATTGTCCACCGAGTTGTCCACAACGAGCAATTAAAGGCAGAGGTAAAACTTGTCTATTTTGGGTAAAAATCCAAATGGCGAGTTTTTGATTTCTATTTTGAACTATTTATAGAAATATTATTTCAAAAGTGGGTTTTAACCTATAGTTCATATTTTTTATAAAAATCAAACTAATACCATGTCTTTTTTCTTCAATGTAACAGGTCTAAGGTCACGTGAAGTTGTTTTTCACTCATATAGAATAGGATTTTGGTAATTCATATGCTTTTTGCATTTATACCTAATCCGTCTTAACCCTAGAAATACTACTTTGACCACGGACTATGGTATTTTAACCATTAGTACCTTGTCTATGCCATTGTTCTTCCGTGGATAGGGCTTTCCTCACATGAGTACCCTAGATTAGATCACATTTATTGTATTTTGGTACTCATGCTGCATTTGTCATAGGTTAAGGGGAGTGTTTTTAGCTATTTTCACGCCAAATTGAGCCTCATTTTGGTCTTTTTTACAAGCTATCCTTTTAAAGATTCCCCGCCCTTATGGAGTTTCTTTAGGCCCAGGTCTAACTCCTCAAAATAGACTTGACTGTTGAGTAAACTTGTCCATTCAGGCTCGTTAAGAATATGTGAATGGGCATCCACATTGGTGGTAGGATATCTCTTTCTCGGACCATGTGGAATAATACGAGAAAGGATCACTCTCTTTTCTACAGAATGAGAAGAGTACTCTCAGGCATAGGTTTATCACTTTTTCGGACCTTAGGGACTAAACATGGAAAATATTTCGAGTGTACTTTATGTCTTTGTCATGCTCATTAAACAACAAGAACAAAACATCGAGTTTACTATTGTAAGCCCCATTTCTTGTACTCAAATGGATATTTCCGAGTGATCTTGCTTTCCGTCACACTCGTAAAACTCAAGCTATATGCTGCTCTCGAAGGAGCGTTGGGTAGGTGGTAATTTAACCTTTTTCGGACCTCCCTGACTAAGTACGAAAAAGGTTCACCTTTTCTTCTACGGAAGTTAAGAGAGTTCTTTTGTGGTATGTTTTATACTTTTCCAGCCTCAGGAGACTAAATTGGACGAAAAAGGACACCCCTGGAGTCTTCTTCGGAGTTTCAGACTCTCTAAATATGAAAACACCAAGTGAGCATGTACTAGTTCGGGCTCATAAAATCCATGAATCAGTGATATTATCAAGCATTATTCCCTCTTCTCTTCAAGCTTGTCAAAAATGAAGAGAGACTTAAGTTGACTTTTCTGGACTCGTTAAAATTTAACAAGAAAGATAAGGAAGAAGTTTTCTTTTGATTCTCAGTTGGTGGCAGTATGTCTTCCTTGAACATAGCACTCTTTGTACTTTCCGATACTCATGTCTTAGTGTTCACTTTCAGTTCAGATATCACTTCAAGTTTCTTACTCCTCCACTTGTCCATTATACCTGGGGAATCTGATCATGTCTCCTACATGACAGATAAGTCTAGTTGTAGTATCTACAAAGTTAAAAGATGCCTTGGGTCATCTATGTGTCGTGCTCATTGTTCAAGGATTTATCCCTGCATCTAATTTTTATCCTGTTCCCATCATTGTCCTATCTGATATTACTTGTGTCTATTGTCCTTTATCCAGTTCCTAGTCACTCTTGTGATCCGTTGGAGGATCTATTGCCTTCCTCACCATAGTACGGTTTCTCTTCAGCATTTCCTGACGATGAAGACCTAGAGTTTTTTATGATAGTACCTCAGGATTCACTTTCACTATTGGTGGATTCCTTTGCTTCAGTTGTCAATTATCACCTATTGGTTGACAAGATGTTGAATCCTATCCATGTTCGACTTCAACAACATCTATTCACATGGCCTGGATTGTACTGGTTCTTTTGGATTTTTGACGAAGACCTTAGGTTCATATCTATGACCTAAGTTGCGCAAGATTATGTTGTGTTCACTTACACGGTTTCCAAATCTTTGAAGACTCATCATTATTTTATATTGTGGCTTTAACCCACCTTTGTAATATACGTGGTCTTGAACCCATATCATGTGATGTACTCAAATATTGTAAAGGAGCTAGTGTTCCAACATATTGAACATGGCATCCTCAGATATTATTTTGTATATGACATTACTATGTATTTGTTTTAGGTACTTCCTCTGCTCCATTGGACCTCTTAGTTCTCCAAGATAATGATTATAATGTATTTCAGCCATCGCTTCCCTATAACCTCACACATTAGGGGGCATCTTTTATCAACCCAAATGGCACTTCTTCGTTCGATTGCCGACATTCTTTATGTTGGTACACAAAAGGACAAATTAGGATTGAAGTTTGCCAAAGCATTATGGATAGGCATGACTTGGGATGCATTTACCCTTAAACCAACTTGCTATATATTTTTTCTAAGTTTTGAGTTGCGTATGCGACTATCTTCATTGCAACTCGCGTACTGTATGCAACTATTTACATTGCAACCCGTGTACACCAGCGTACGCGGGTTTCCTTTGAGCAACTCGCGTGTCATACGCGGGTTGCCTATATTAATAGTCGCGTACATCTTAGTTTGGCTTTAAAAAATATAAAACGTGATTATATGAGATTAGTTGGGCTCTAATCCATAACTATCCCAACTATTTCAACCACCCTTGCCTTTGAAACCACTCTATTTACCAAAGTATAAATAGAGGCCTTGGGGTGGGTACTAATCAATCAAGAAGGGAGAGCAAAGCTATGCTGGTGGTATATCTTCAGAAATCTTGGAGTAGCAGAACTTAGAGTCCTTTGGTTGCAGAGGAGTCCTTGTCTCAGAAGCTGGGTTGTACTCTTATCTCATTCACTGATTGTTAATAAAGAGAATTCATCTTCCAACCTTGTGTTGAGTCTATTTCATGTATTGTGGTTAATGAATATATTTGATTATATGTTTGATATATTGTTCATCTAACTTATGATATATACATGCATGGGATATTACTTGAAGGATTTGCTCTTTGTAGGTGAAAGAGGTGCATCCCTAGAAGCTTTGGAGAGAAGAGGAGTGGGAGAAGATCAATCTTGGATCAACCTTCGATAATCAGGTAAGTCAATACTTTCTTTCTATTCCCTTTCCATTCTCTGGTAAAGTTGATTGTTTGCAAGGTTAGTAGTAAGTTGGTAACCCCAGACCCTAGGTTACAAGGGTGCTTAATCATGAACAACATCTAGATACCAAACCAGGATAGTTCCTTTAGGTTCTTAAACTTGGAGGACAAGGGGTCTCATCACGAGCCAACTTGATTAGTTTCTGTGAGTATTCATGAGTGACATTATCACATTCTGATCACTAAGTCATGATAGTGGCCTTTGTTTATCTTCAATAAATAAATTAAAAAAAATAAGGAAAAAATAAAAAGGTATATAAAATCAATTATGTGCAGTGAATGGGACAAAATAAACCTGAATAGATTAAAAGGAAACCTTGTTGAGGCTACGGACGCCCGCTGGAAGTAGAGGCAATGCTTATGATATTGGGATTTTACTTTAATGCCTCTTAGTTTCATTTTACATGTGTCCTAATTTCAGTTCTTTCTCAACTAAAGGAAATCATATACTGCATATAATTGTGTTCATGTCTTAGATATAACATTTTATGCTAACTGGTAATATGAAGTATGAATCTCTTTTAACCTTGAAAACTATTCTTTATAAACTTCTGGACCTATGTTTTGTAAATGAAGTTAGCTATGTCAAAAGTACCACAAAATTTCAAAATTCCAAAAAGCTTATGCAACTGAATAGAGATAACTGGTTCTTCCCATAGAGCCACCATTTGTTGTAGCCACAATGATCACATATCATAAAAGATGGGAGCCCCCTTAGATGATTTTTCGATTCATTTCCGCTTTTGGTTTATTCGATTGTTTGTTTTACTTAATAAAAATTGCAAAGAATATTACACAAATATTTTTTCCAATTCGAAACTAATCATAAGTCAAACGACCCGATACAATCAAACTCAATAGTTGGTAGTCAAAATGATCATACCTTTTTAATCAAACCCCCAATTTTTTTTGTTTTTTAACAAAAACGGGTAGTTTTTATTTATTGATTTTTTGAAGAATTATACATGACAAGAAGAGCCAATGTCAATATATCCAGTTACAACAGGCAAAAGAACTGCTAAAATCCCTTCAAAGAATAAATAATGGCTATCAAGAGGACATTCCTAGATGGACTTAGGGTATTGGCTGAAATAAATTGGCTTCTCCATTAAGACTTAGATAATCTTGAGCCAAAAGACAGGATATATTTTCCAAAGAATCTACTGTTCCATTTAAATCTCTCAAAATGTGAAAGAATTCAACCTGCTCAAAGTCTTTCATTGTGGTTCGGATTCTCTTCAGAATTACTTTCAGAGCTGGAATATTAAAATGACCATCTGAATTTAGCATTTTGATCAAGAGTTCGGAGTTCCTGTAAACTTGAATATTTTTAAAACCGACCTCCTTTGCCAACAGACAGGCCTTGAGTAAACTGTAACTCTCAGCTTGATTATTAGACATTTTACCAAGTCCCCAATTGAATCTAGTAACAAACAACCGGCCAGGCGAGATTAGTAACCTCCCAGCTCCAGATAACCCAGGATTGCCCTCTGACGTGCCTTCGAAAAAAATACATGCACATGGAGAATTTGTCCAGTGATTTAAAGATTGACTCTTACTGTAGCGAATTCGCGAGACTGGGGGGCAATTTGGTGTAACAATATTCATTTTCCGGTTGAATATAGAACAATTTCCCAGCTAGATGCAAGCTTCAGAAGGCATATCGGATAGAGAAAATAAATTATGAACTAATTCTGATCTATACAAATTGGATTTAGCAGCTACTTTTTTAGGTGACGACCTCTTGTCATTGAAAATCCAATCATTGCGAGAGAGCCACAGAGACCACCAAATGAATTTCGGAATTACAAGCCAAAATTTTTTCCACTCCTTAATGTTGACCGAATTTCTAGAATGATCTTGGCAGCTAGGAATCCTTTCATGCCATGTGGAGAAGAGTGAAAAAAAAGAACTGTGAGATGATGCTGTAATAGATAGGCTAAGAAGAACCATCTCCCAAACTTGATGAAGATATGATCGTATGTTTCCTCTGCATTAGTGCAGAAATAACATCTAAAGGGCCCATTGAATCCTCACCTTTGCAAATTCTCTCCTTTCAAAACTCGACTATGAAGGAGGAGCCAAGTAAAAAAATTTCCTTAGGGAGGCAAGGAGAGGACCACACGTCCTTCCAAATAGTTGGAAAAGAGCAAGGACCTATGGAATATTGAAGAACGAAGAATCCTAAGCCAACTGAGTATTTTCCTGTACTTCCCCACCCCAAAACATCTTTGGAAAAGCAGTTAACCGGAGCCATACTAGTTAGGTGAAGAATCAACAAATTCTATTTATAAATAAGATGAACCGGGGTCTCAGGAAAGATGCAGCCATCCCAATTCCCATCTCTATCCCAAATACAAATGTATTCTAGTCTGAGGATCCCTTTATTGGTTAACCAAATATTAAACTCAGACAGAGAATTAATAGAAGAGAGAGGAAGATTTCCTAAAATTTTATCCTCCCAGAGAAAAGTCTTTTTCTCACTTCCTGGAATTCTATAGAGCTGAGACTGAATATTATTGAATCCTTTTTGACAAAGATTCCAAACTACTGTTCTTGTAGGTGTATTAGCTATCTTAATATTTCTTAGCGATTCTCCTTTTAAGTATTTCTTCCAAAAGATCTTTCTAACGGGATGGTGTTTGTCTGAGTACAATTGCCATACGAGCATTCCTCCCAAAGCCAAATTAGCTAACTCAGGATCCCGAATTTGAAGACCACCCTCCAAGATTGGTCTTTTGAGGGTTTCCCAATTGACTAAATGCATCTTCTTATAGTTTCCTTTGCCACCTTCCCAGAGAAAGTCATGAAGGAGTTTGGAGATTTTAGCAGAAATGGACTTGGGGGCAAGAAGCAAAGAAAGCTGGAAGATAGGGAGGGATGAAAGTACAGACTTTATCAAAATCAGTTTGCCCGCCTTAGTTAACTAATGCCCACCCCCAGAGACTAATTTAGATTTGATTTTACCGATCACATCCAACCACAGGGAAGGAGGGCTGGGTCCCAAAGTTAAGGGAAGCCCCAAATACTTGATTTTATCCCATTTATCGAATCCGGGGAAGCCCAAATAATGAGCTACTCTATGAAGAGACTGATGATCTATGTTCCATCCATAAACAACACTCTTGTTGTTATTGATCAATGCACTAGAGATTGAACAATAATTTTGCATAATTACATTGAAAGCCTGGGCAATGATAATGGATGCCCCTCCCAATAAGACATAGTCATCTGCAAAAAGGGTGTGGTTAATGGAAGCCACCCCTCTTGTAATATTAATTCCAGGAAGAACTCCAACAACCATTTCAGAAGAAATCTTTCTACTTAGCACTTCTGCCATCAAAATATATAGAAATGGGGACAATGGACACCCTTGCCACAACCCTCTCGAAGCTTGAAACAACTTTGTCGGCCTTCCATTTACAAGGGGAGAAATCCATGGCTTGTTTGTGCAAGATTTTATCAAAGCAATGAACTCTACACTAAAACCAAAAGAGCTTAAGACTTGATAGAGGAAGGAGAGCTTGAATCGATCAAAAGCATATTTCATGTCTAACTTTATCAGCATGCCTTTCTCCTTTCTTTGGAAACTGGAATGAAGGGCCTCCTGAACTTGAATCACATTATCTATAAGTGTCTTCCTTTAACAAATCCTCCCTGAAGAGGAGAAATTAGATCTCCTAGCAAAGGTTTCAGTCTATTGGCTAATATTTTGGCCAAGATTTTATAAGAAGCAGTACAGAGAGAAATAGGTCTAAATCTATCAAAAGAGGCGAGATTGTCTTCCTTTGGAATCAAGACTAGAAAGCTAGAGTTAGTATTTCCTCCGAATTTGGATTTTTTTAGGAAAGATGAGATCATCCGTAGGAGATATAATTTGATAACATTCTAGCATAATCTATAGAAATGGATAGAAAATCCATCCGGCCTCGAGGCCTTATCAGGCTCCTTAGCCCAAATGACATCAACCACTTCTTTCTCAGAGAAGATTTTCACAAGTCTTGCATTGTCTTCTTGACTGACCAATGAAGGGATATTAGAGAGAAAATCAGAATTCAACTTGACATCAGTTTTACTATCTTCCTGAAACAAAATCTGGAAATGCTCATTAGCAGTTGATTGCAATTGCAATTGACCTTTGATAATATCTCATGTAGAAGAACAAATCTCTGAAATATGATTATGGGAAAGCCTAGACCTGTATTGCCAATGGAAAAAGGCATAATTTTTATCCCCTGCTAGAAGCCAAAGACTACGGGATTTAACCCTCAAATGAACTTCCTCCTAGTGAAAGGAAAGAGAGGCTAAAGATTGCACAGTTTTCTCAACAACCAATTGAGAATGAGATATTACCTGATTTTCCATGCTGAGCTGAATATTGGCTAGAGCCTGAACTGTATCTTCTCTGCTTCTTGAAGGGTTTTTTATGGGCGTTTTGATCCATCTTTTCAGATTAGCCTTAGTAAGCTTCAATTTTTGTTCCCAGATGAAACTGGGTTAGCTGTCAATGAACTGAGACCAAACTTGGGAGATCAATTCCCCAAAACCGTCCCTTTCAGCCCAAAGAGGAGTGAAACGAAAAGGTAAAGGGCCAAGATTTTCTTCTCTTTCCAATAGAAGAGCGATAGGATGATGGTATGACATGAGCTTAGGCAGAATTGTTGAAGATAACGTGCCGATGTCCAACAACAAGCTTTGGACTAAAAAACGATCTAAACGGGCAGAAATTCAGGCCAATCCCACTCTATTATTTGTCCATGTAAAACAACCCTTCTCGGGCTTTAGATCTAGAAGATAAGGAGCATGAATCAAGGAGTCAACCATCTCTTGAAATGGATCCTTACCAGTATTTCCACCTCATTTCTCCTTGGGATCCAAAACAATATTATTATCACCAGCCACAACTATATTTCTGAGAGCATGATTTTCCAATAAAAGTAATAGAGTTTGCCAACAGGTTTTTTTCTCAAGGTAGTTTACAAGCACATAAAGGTTGAAAAGAGAGATGGTAGTCTTACTCGACAGATTCTGTAATTTAGAGAAGATCCAATGATGCGTTGAATGAGAGGATTGAAGGAGAAAATTTTCCTCCGACCATAAAGTGGCAAGACCATCAGAAGTGCCCCAAGCACTTACACCCATCCCAACATTTTTATTCCATTTTCCCTACTGATTGATAAAAGGGCTTCATCTTCTATCTTTATTTCTTGGAGCAGGAGTATGCTCGAGGGATTCATTTTGAGCAAGTCTTTAACTGCTTCAGCCTTCAGAGGGTTCCCTAAACCCCTGCAATTCCAAGAATTTATCTGCATTATTTACCCAAGGGGCAAGGATTTTCTCCTCCCTTTTGGGGCCTATTACGCTTGCTTCTACCAAATGACAATTCGATAGTAGGCTAGATACCCTGCATCTAGAGTCTCTCAACTTCTTCCTCTGTAATTTCCTTTCGAGATTTCCTTCCAAACTTTTGTGAATTTCCCATCATCTTTCGAGGAGCCAGAGGACTCAAATTTCTTCTTGAGAGCGTCAGCATAAGAGGGAGATATTGGAGGTCTCATGGGAGATAAATACTGTGAACAAGCCTCTTCCCTCAGATTAAAATGGGTTGGATCAGACTCGATGTTAGCTTCTCCTTCTTCAATATTGACTATAGAAATCTGAATTTCACCTTCTTCCAGAATAGGAGAGATCTGTTCATCAGCAGAGCTTAACACCTCAAAGGGATTTGAAGAGCCCAGATCCTTTCCATCCTTCGGGAGGAGAGCAGAATTCTTTACTTCAGAATTGGTTCCACTACCAACATTTCCCTCTTTTTTATTTACTTGTTTAGAAGAACCTGATTTCTGAACTTGCTTCCTTTGATTAGGATTATTTGATACTAGATTTGTTTCAGTTTTTTTTGCAATTACGAGCGAAATGCCCGTATTCATGGCAGAACCAACACTTAAAAGGGAGTTGTTCATAGTCTAATTCCTGAATATGAGACCAATCAACTACATTAATCCTGATTACCTCAGGCAACCCAATCTCCAAATCGACCTCGACACAAATCCTGCACAAGAATATTGCTCTTTCCTTTCTGCCCTATCAATGTATTTTTCGAGCGTATTCCCAATAGCTTCCAAGGATTCAGAGTTCCAGCAGTGGAGGGGAATATTGGGAAGCCGAACCCAAACCAAAACAACGGTCAGAACATCCTAGGTTGGATCAAAGTCCAACGTCCATTTGTTCAGATATAGACCTCGAGGACCCAAAAATCAGGGCCATTTCATAATATAAGGTCTCGATCATCTACTGATTCAAAGACAAAAACAAATTAACCTCTACCAACTATATGGTTGCGAATTCCATCTGAGACCAATTGTCTCCAATTTCGTTGGACCCATCGAGGATGGCCACAACCCAGTGAATTGACCTATAAGTCCTCTTTCATCTAAGTTCAAGGTAGTCCGATAGGGACGCTCTGCCGGAAGATCAACCAAAGGTATATCTTCCTTCTTCAAAAAGGACTATGCCAGAGGGCTTCCCTTTCTCTTCCCACACATAACAATGAGACGTTTAAAAGCGTCTATCTCAGGGGGAAGAGGAGGGGGGGCTCCTCCAGAGGCCATAACTGATCCACTTGAAAAAAAAATGCAAACCCAGGAAAAGTAGACTAAGTCTGTTCCAAAAAGATAGGAAACAAACCAATAAAATTCTTGATTCCAAGGGATGCAAGCCTTCACAAAGAAGGGACAAAATTCAACCAACTCCAAAGGAGGACTCCACGAACCAAGCCCTGAACCCACACATTCTTCTTGGTTGAAACCAGACACAAATGTAGTAGACTTCCAAAACCTGAGAATAATGAAGACGCAGTTGATTAAGACACGAGCTCCTCCAACAAGCAGAGAATCCCAGGCCCTCCCAGAATGGATCCAGAGTAGCTTCAATAAACGAATGCTAGAAAATAAAAAACCTGCAAAATATTTTCAAACGCATTCTTGGAGCCAAAAAGCAGCATGTTTACCCCCAAATTTTCAAATCCGACTACATTATAGATAAATTGGGAATCGACCATTGTTATAAATCTAGAACTTTAAACGCTTTGATTCCCCAACTTTGACTTTTTGGAAGTCACAAGAAACATCATGTGATTATCAAAACATTTTTCAATCCTCGACTATTACTATTCTGACTTTTTAGGAAGTCAAAAATTGGTCTCTCATTAAATTCTTACTATATTTTGTCCCCAAATCCCGATTGTCGATCCTACTTTCCACACATGATGATTTCAGCGCTCGGTAGTTGGAAGACCAACAAAAACTCAAATAATCTTCACTCTAACTCCCAACTACCAACTTTTCGGTTCCTCTTCCAAAAAAGCTTTTTGAAATTCAAATTTTGGTATATTACACATACATACCTATATTGAATTGAATTGATGGTTCAAACGAAAAAATTTGAACACTTTAAAAGCTTGAACAACCCTAATTTTTCATTAACTTGACATAAAGTAGGAATCCATTGTCGTAATTGAGCAAGGCATTCATCCCGTGAGTCAATTTGTGCTTAAATTTTAGAGTTATGATTTCAATTTGCAGATATTGTGTTATTTTCATTAATTCTTTTAGACCTATAACAAATTATGTGAGCTTATACTTTTTCATTTCTTTGTAGTATTACAAAGAGAAGCCATGGAAAAAAGAACCAAGTCCAAAGCTCCAATTGAGGATTTAAAATAAAGAGACCCTAACCTTGGTTTCTTTTCCTACACATAAGCATATAAAGAATGGTTCCCAAAATCTACCCAACCTAGATTCCATGAAACACATGAGAGTCTGGATATCTATAAAATCCTCTGAATCTACATGCGACAATGCTGATCATATAATCATGAAAGGACAAAAAATATGTGTTAGGAAGCGGATGTTAATAGATGAACACATGGATACTTTGGGCATGCCAACCTTCTATGAGCTAGTTGATGCATACCCGGTTACCTTGAATATAGCTGAAGTAGAAGAACAAAGAGATCACTCAGTCACTACAATAAAAATATATCAGAAATATATATCTATTTGTTCAAACTATTTATAACAACTCCAACTCAACTCCAAATTAGCCTACAAAGGTTTTTGGACATTTGGTTGAAAATTTGCTTCAATAAGATTAGGTATCTCTTATGTAAAGCTCAATTGAAGTTGGAAAATGCCAAATATCCAGATATCTTAGAGATGTGGGATGTTTACTCTAAGTGGAAAGACTTTGTTAGCAATTCCGGGTAGTAGAATTGATAGTGATGAATTAGATAGTCCTAGATTATCTCCTGATTTCACGGATCTATGATTGATTTATTGAAAACATTATATCTCATAGAGGATAGGGGGGATTCTTTTTGCTGGAGAAGGACTGATGGAATTTCTTGCACCATATATTATATGAAATTTTGATCTGCTACAACCAAATATGTAATTTTTTGTAGACCGGGTAATGTGAGATGAATGAATTGTTTTGCAAGTGATGATTCAATGGTTACTAATAAAAGTTTTCTTTCTTATTTTGCGTCTTCCATTGGATTGTGTGTTCACTAATTCATATGTTAATGATTCATGAAGTTTAACATTATTTTATATTTTTTCTGTTGTATTGAACTGATGCTACTAATTCACATGAATTTGTTCATATGTTTTTATGCTTGATGTTGATTTGGGAATTCTTTGGAATGGTGACATATTAATTCTAACCTAAATATTGATTTTTAATATTTTATTTTTATCAATTTCCCAATAGGTTTTCCTGTTAGGATCCTTTATCCAAATCTACCTTATTAAACCTATTCCCTATAGAGTTACTGATAATAAACCTGCACAAAGATTATAAGTCTCATTTGAAGAGAAATATCCTAAGCTAACAAAGGATTAAATCTGTAATAATCCTAAATGACTTGGAATTAGGAAAATTCTTGAGGGAAATTTCTAAAGTTCTCGGATCAGATCCCTTCCCTTATATTGACGTTTGAACTAGTTTTAGGCATCAACAAGTACCTATATGCCAAAACTCACATAGAAGATGAGATTCATGAAGTTTTTCCCTTCAAACAACTTAATTATCAACAATGTTGCAACTTTCTTTTGGTAAACCTGTGATAGTATTCATTGCCGCAGGTGCAGGTGTCCATCTAACAACCCGAGACACTTTCGCAAGTTTCCTTTATGCAGATTGCGACACCCCTATTTGTAGCAAGTTGCCACACTGTTTGTTCGAATGGAAAAAAGAGGATCATCGAGAGGCTTCCAGAAAGAATCTCTTATGGATGCTTATCTTGATCATCTAGGATGGATCTCGACTGAATTCCTTACCTATTGGGATTTCACCTTAACCTTCCCCCCTATCTCTCAACTCCCTTCTATCCTTTTCAGCCTATAGATATGAGCTCACCCCCATGGGTGAGACATTAGAATGTATAGTAGCTAGATGCCGGTGGAATATTTCTAGAGTGTTCTCGAGTCTTTCTCATCCCTTTTAAGCAAAGAGAGTCTTTGAGGAATTGGATTATTAGAAGGAAGCTTTCAATGCCAAGGCTCGGCTGTAATTATCTCCTTCTCTTCTTTATATTAATACAACAAAGATTCTTCTTTCTCAATTTTTTTTGTCATAATTATTGCTGCTTTGTTCCTTGGTTGCTAGCATAGATTCTTGTTGCTTGCATTTGTATTTTTCTCTTGGAAATTATTCTACTCACGTGGAACAATAGAGTGAAGGACTAAAGCGAGGACAATCGTATGATTACCAGGTTTGTCTTCCTTTTATATTTGCATTCAAATTACAAGAATTCATAGAAAGGTCATATTTTTGTACACTGTTTGTTCTAGTTTAAGTTTTCTAAACTAGGGAAGTTAGTGTGTGTCCACCCATACGGACATTTCTAGCAACAATAACATATTGAATGAATTTGAAGATGTATTTTTTAATAGATATGCACAACTTGTGTCCTATCATACTCTCCTGAGGAAATTTACTCAAATACAATTAGAGAAAAATAAAAGGATTAGGGATATTAATTTGAGATTCTTATGGATGCTACAGAAGATCCTTGAATACCAACATCCTAATGATCCTTTCATTTTTTGTTGTGAAAAAAATGCAATGCCAACAAATGACAAATATTACCCTGAAAGAAAATAGTATTAATACGTTGGAAGGTGTTATGATAAAGGCTCAATAAATGGAATAAAACATGGTTGAAATCAATGCCAACCCTGACATTATTTTGGGAAGAGTTAAGAGGCAAATGTCAACTCTCTTTATATCAAATCATGTGCCCTCCACACCAATTAAACCTATGAAGACTATAGGAGTGGGCATAGGATTGCATGGATGATTTTAGGGGTGAAACATAGCACATGGGTGATTTTAAAGGAGTTGAATTTTTTCGCTGGGTGAATTTGGTATGTTAAATTTTTTTTTATTATAAAATATTAAAATCGTCCACTAATTATCAATACATAATCAATTTTCACCTAAATAGCCCTATGAAAGAAATCCCCGAAACTAAACTTCGTCCTCTAAAATTCCCCCAAAATCCTCTGCTCGCCCCCGATTTCTACAAAAAAGTGAGTGGGATCCTCTACTCCCCCCCCCTGATTTCTAACAAAAATTAAGTGGGATCCTCTGCTTGCCCCCCGATTTCTACCAAACTTCGCATGGGATCCTTGGCTCGCCCCTATTTCTATGAAACTTTCCCTAAACTCTCAATCGCCCTTGATTTCTGACCGAATTTGACTGGGATCTATGGATCGCCCTCGATTTCCAACCGAAATTGACCTAGATCGTTGGCTCACCCTGATTTCTAGCAGTATTAAGCACATAAACACTTCTATTCGTCCCTATAAAATGCCTTGGAATCACCCACTCAAAGAATCGATACACATCAACATAGATAATAGGGATTTAATGTTCAGCATTCAAGGTTAACGTTATTCGTGAATCATAGTTCAAGTTCAACGTTTATGGGCTTGCATTGTGTATAGAGAATCGATATTTCAAGTTGCAGGTATGCTCACACTCGCTAGTTAAATTTTTATTTAAGATAACTCTATATTTTTTCTCTCACATTGACCAATTATGTGTTTCATCGTTGCAATGCCCAGTGTGCACATTCTTTGCTTCTGTAACTCAAATTTCCTTTTAGATTTAGTGTGATCTCATTTCCTTTTCTTAAACATAAAAATCCATTCATACGATTTAGATTCTATTCTTGCATTTTGAGAAATCATCTATGGGATTCTCTTCATGTATATGTCCCAAGAATGGTTTTTCATTTGTCTACTAATAACTGTTAGGGTTGTGGTTGTTGTAAAATAATAAATTATGAAACCATGTTGTTATTCAAGCTCTGATTTTTCTATAGATGGTACACCATCATAAAAATCTTCCACTTCTATGCTAAGGCTTCCAATCCAAGAGAAAAGAACATTTTCAATGGATGAAATAGGGATGATGAATTTACTCTCAAGTGCTTCTATAACAAATTTCCCATATCCAATTCATTTTGATGCTTGCTATTGTGTTGATGCAAGGGTTTCTCCAACTTATGCCCGAATTGTTCATTGATAATTGGGACATGCCACAATTGCTTAGAATTCTCCAAGATGTTGTGCAGGTTCCCAAGGACTATGCCTAGTGCAAGGTCACTTGCTTTCAATGGAAATTCCAGCAAATGTTTGTAGAACCCTTCTAACACCAATTGTTGCAAGTCGATATATCATGGATGGGGTCATAAGAACAGATAATAGTGTTGATAACTTTTAAAATTGATTCGTACAAAGGATGTTGGGGTCTGTGATTGCTTGAACTTGAGTTTTGAAATCCAATAGAAGTCATGTTTCATATAAAGGTCTATATCTAGGGTATAGTTTTTGCATCATGTAAAGGAAAATATATTTTCTTCCAATAGTTTTTGTATTTGCGTTGTTCATTCTAGTAGAAATTAACTGGGAATTCCATTTTCAATATAGGTGACTAATTCATCCCACAAGTATCCAAATTGTACTTAGTATGAATTCATTTATTATGTAAATATAAACTACTTAGGTCCAAGAAGACAAAGATTTGTTTCCTATATTGTGCTATGTGGTACTATTGGTTTACAACTTCTGTAACCTTTACTGCAATATTATTAGCTACAACATCTTCATCTTTTCTTATGTTACAGTCTTTATGATGGTATTCTGCTTGTAATGTTGTCCTAGTTCCATTCACCATGCGAAGGTTCTCTGCAATTTCTTTTACCGCATTGATAGTGGGAGCCAGATCCGAGTTTTCAACTTGTTCTTCCATAGTTGTAGGTGAATGTGACTGTTGTTTGTCAACATATTTACTTTATGGTTCTTCTGCCCTTTCTTCTTTGTGTCTTCTTTCTTCCACAACTTTCCTCTCAGCTACTTCATTACTGGATGTAACATCTACCTCTATTTCGATGTCAGAAGTCGTGTCTAAGTGTTTAGGCAGTTCTTTAGTAGCTAAAATAAGGTCTACTTCCAATGAATTGTCTATTGTGTAAAGTGTCTTTGGAACTTCTATTCATGTATCGATATATAGAGATGTCTGTGGTTCTTCATGTTGTTCTTCTAGAGTTGGAGACAAGGTTGAAGGTTGCTCATCAACACCTCTGGTTTCGGTCTTTTTTGTGTTTTTCCAATTATCACTTTCATGTTCCACACCAGTTTCCTCTTTTATTGCATCAGTAGTTGGAGCTATGTTGGATTCATTATCATGATTTGATATTCCTACCATTAATTTTTTTCCTGTGCATCGTCTCCTGTCAAATCTGTTAATGTAATTATTTTAGATTCTTCATGATGATTTTCTATTTGTACTGCTATTGTTGTTTCATCCACCATGGGAAGGTTTTCAACAATTTCTTTTACTGCAATGGTAGCTGGAGCTGGAGCTGGACCTCAATTGTCAACTTGTTATTCCATAACTACAGGTGAGTTTGACTGTTGTTTGTCAACATATTTTTTACTTGCCAGTTCTTTTGATTTTTCCACATTATTTCTTTCAATTTCTACCACATTCTCCTCGGCTACTCCATTGATGGATTTAACATCCATATCTATTTTCCTTTCAAAAGTAGTTGTGTACGAGTGTTTATGCAGTTCTTCAAGTTTAGAATCTACAATCAGGTATGATTTTGATGCTTTGTCTAGTGTGTGAATGGTCTTTGGAATTTCTATTGCTGCATTGATATATGGGGAGACCTCTAGTTCTTCATGTTGTTCTTATAGAGTTGGAGATAAGGATGAAGGATGCTTATCAACTTCTGTGGTTTCAAATTTTTTTTTTCTTCTGGATTTTCCCCAATATGAGTTTCATGTTCCACACTTTTGTCTTCTGTTATTGCATCAATAGCTTGAGCTTTGCTATATCCTTTATAATGTTCTGCCATTCCTAACATCGTGTCTATTGTGTGTGCATCGTCTCTTATTAATGGAGTTATGTTAGATTCTTTGTGATGGTTTTTTGTTTGTATTGTTGTATTAGTCTCATCCATCATGGAAAGTTTCTCAACAATCTCATTTACTACATTGGTAGTTGGTGCCATATCTGATTCAACTTGTCCTTCATAGCTGTAAGTGAATGCAATTGTTGTCTATAAACATATGTACTTGCTGGTTTTTCTACTTTCTCCACTTTATTGCCTTTAACTTCCTCCACTTCCCTCTCAGCTACGCCACTGATGGTTTTAACATCTACTTCTATTACTCTTTCAGAAGTTGTTATGTCTGAGAATTTATGCAGTGCTCCATAAGCTATAGTTAGGTCTGCTTCTGATGCATTGTCCTGTGTGTGGATGGTCTTTGAAACTTCTGTTTGTACATTTATATATGGAGATGCATGTGGTTTTTCATGTTATTCTTCTAGATATGAAGATGAGGTTAAAGGTTGCTCATTTGCACCTGTGGATTTAGTCTTTTTTGAAATTTTCCCATTTTCCTTTTCATGTTCTACATCCTTGTCATGTGTTATCGTATGAATGAGAAAATAATTGGCCTCTTTTGTTGAAGCATTAGATGGAGCTATGATATATTCTTTATCGTGTTTTGTCACTACTGCCAAGTCTATTGTTTTTGCATAGTCTCTTGTTGGGAGGGTATCAACAATTTTGGTTGTTAAAATGCTAGCTGGATTACTGTATGATTCCTCATGTAGTTGTTCTAAACATTGACATAAGATTGTTTGATGTTGGTTAATATACTCAATATGTATGGTTTCCATCTCTTTTAAAGTTTCAAAACCATTACTTTCAAGTTCCAAAACTTTTTCATTGTCTATTACTTCATCAGTATTTGGAATATCTATCAATGTTATTGCTATTAAATTTGAGAGCCATACATCTACGAGCCAATATGAGAGTTACTCGGAAGGAATTATGCAGTGGAATAATTAATGTTCATTCATTAATAAGTTTTACAATGGTAGTACAATAAATAGAATTCAAATATTGTGGATAGGATTCGAACATACCAACTCTAATTAATTGTTTAGCTAACTCAATGTGGAAAAATCACAGCTGGGGCTCACTAGTTTAACTCCGGATGTCTAAATCAGTCTACAAATAGTTAACTAATGAGGTAGGTGGAAAATGTGCCACATTCCTTGCATGCATGCAAAAATGGCGCTAGGATAACTGACAGTGATCTAACTGAAAGTAACTGGAGGACAACTCAGCATAATTGCTTACCTACCACAACCAACTGAAGGAGGATGTTGGTGGTACTCAGAGTGGGCTCCTATAATGTAGGGATTGGTCCTAGAGGCACATAAACTCATGCATGCACATGGAGTAAGTGGAAGATAACCTCTAGGGGTGTCCCCCATACTCTAGTACAGTGATAATAACTTCCTAAGTTAGGAAAAATTACCAAATACTATATTGGACAAAGGAGGATTAATTAATCCTGACACCCCCCCTTATTCATAACTTTGGACAACTTGGACCTTGGTAACTAGGAAAAAAGTCACCCATACAATATAAATGAATAAAATACTGCTTAATAAATTACAGAAAATGGGGAAAACCTCATGGGAAACCCCCCCTCAAAATAAGCAGGTAATCAGGAAACAAGCTTCCATACTTGAGAGAAATTTTTTCTCTTTGAGCAAAAACTTGTAAAAATATTGCTGCAATCTGCAACACCGTGGAGCAGTAATGAAAAATATTGGTTCTTATGTGCATCAATATCCTGGGAATGTGCACGTGAACCTCTCCAAACTAAATGATTATGTCTGGAGGAATTTTACTCTATGGAAGAAGAGGAATATGCTCAACTAAATCAAGAACAAAGACATTTGCAAGATGAAAACTGGACCCATGTAGAGCAACCGAGATCAATTAATGAGAGAGAAAAAGTGATTGAGAATTCAAACAATGTACGGTAATCCTAAGCAACTTATATTTTGTAGCCTTGAAAATCGAACCATGTGAGGTAAAATCAGCTTCAGGTGTTAGGATCAAGTGTCCAAGTGAATGCAGGATGTCTCTGTCTTTACTAGTATTGTGAGGAGATGAGCACGTGATCAAGTAGGAAGGTAGATAAGTCCCGGGACCATGCAGAGCAAATGCTTGAGATCCATAATCTGATATATATTCTAAAATGTCCAATGATTCACAAAATTTAATATCAATAAACTCATGAGAGAAAACTAACATCAAATCCCCAACAACAATTTTGAAAGAGACTCGAGGTACTTGATTTTTCACACCAAAATTGGTGAGAAAAACTACAAGCATGACTTGAAGCTCTTGAAACTTAAAATTCAAACCAAATAAGGTCACATCAGATCCAAGAGTTTGGAACAAAGGTTCCAAGTGCTCCATTGAGATGGTAGATGCACACTTTTCTCCTTCTTCAACAAAAATCTGAGTATTGGTGCAAGCAATCATGTAGGACCTTGTTGGAAGATCTAGATTTGTGAGGGTGAAGGAATCACTCCTAAAATATTATATTTATTCCAAAACATCCAAAAGTATCACTTTTATACACATTGGCAGCAACATTACAGAGAGAAAAATCCAATTCCTCTTCATTTTCTGAAGCAATCACTGGCAAACTTTGCACAAGATTTAGAATAGAAGAATCACTTGAGTATGCTTGAGTAGAATGGAAGGAGTGTTTTTATTCAATATTAGAGATTCAAATTTATTCTTCTATATTAGCTATATAATAATATGAGATATCAAAGATCTCATAAACTTCTAGAGCAACAGGAGAAGGAGTCACTACAAGGACTTTCAACAATTCGAATTGATTGAGTTGGAGTTTCTGCTTCTTCCTCATATTGAACAACTTCATCAGAGAGAATTAAGGCCGATAATTTTGAAGGAATAACACTTGAGAAGGTGCTAGAAGAGCTCTCCAAATTTCTAGAATGATCCTCATTGTGCTTACCAAAGTTTCTATCCAATTTTGTCCAGAGATCCTTTGGGTATTCAGCAAAATCAATAACGTAGCGCATGCTTGGAGAAATAGCCAGGCATATCCTTCCAAAATCTCTATCACCATCATTTAGACAATCATTTTTATCTTCATAAGACTCTTTACCAATTCCAATAGATACCTCATAGAGACATTGTCTCTTTAGAGATGAAATCATCTTCAATTTCCACTATAAATATCTTGTGAATTGAGTAAGAAGAGGAACTGATACTCTTGAATCCATATTGAACTTGTACCTAGAAAATATCACTACAAAACAAACCAATTCCCAATCATATGTCAGTTCAAACCCTTCCACCTCAACATGTGAACTTTTTCAGAGTCTGTCACACTTGGATAGACTTCTCTGGACAGAATCCAGATGGAGCAGTACTACGATTCCAAGAATTATGTGGAAACTCAACTGCTTCTGGCACACAATGGAGGTTTCTGAGGTTTGTTGCTAGCCTGAACAAGGATATGATACCATGTTAAATTTGAGAACCGTAGATCTACAGGAAAATATGAGAGCTATTGGAAAGGAATTATGCAGTGGAATAATTAAGATCTAGATACACTAAGCAAAAAATTTATGACACAAATTTCAGATAAATCGGACAAGAATTTCTGAGATAATCACAACATTAATCTTCATTCATTAATCAATAATACAATGGTAGTACAAAAATAGAATTCGAATACTATGGATAGGATTCAAATCTACCAACTCTAATTGACTGTTTATCTAACTCAGTGTGGAAAATTCATAGTTGGAGCTCACTAGTTTAACTTTGGATGTCTAAATCAATCTACAACCAGTTAACTGATGAGGTAGGTGGACAAAAGACACCGCACTCCTTGCATGCATGCAAAACTGGTTCTAGGCTAATTGATAGTGACCTAACTGAAAGTAACTAGAGGATAACTTAGCATAAGTGCTTACCTACCACAACCAACTAAAGGAGGTTGTTGGTGGCACTTAGAGTGGGCTCCTTTAATGTAGGGATTGGTCCCAGAGGCACATAAACTCATGAATACACATGTTGTAAGTGGAAGATAACCTCTAGGTGTGTCCCCCATACTCTAGTACCACGATAATAACTTCCTACGGTAGGCAAAAATACCAAATAAACTATATTCGGCAAAGGAAGATTAATTAATCCTAACAATTGCATCTTTGTCAGGTGTTATGTTTCATTCTTCATGTGGCTCTTCCAATATAATTGTTTGTTTTTCTACCACTGCATCATCCTTTGTGTAGAAGGTCTCGACAAGTTCTCTACATTATGGGCTTGAGAATAGTATAATAAGTTGTTGGTTGCATATAGGGTAGATCAACTATTGTCGAGATAAACCAACATTTCATGACTGTACGAACAATAATGCAATAAGGGCCAAAATTTCAATTGAGTTTGACTGGAAATCCAAAGTGCATAAAGTGGATTAAAAGTTTCACAATGATAGCTTGTGTAACACAAGTCCAAACCAAGATGTACTAAGGTCAGGTGGCATTATATCTTGCGAACAGAAGAGAATCCCATTAAGCTAGTAAGATTGATGTCAGGTGATTGTTGATAAAAATCCAAAGAGAAAAAGTGGATGCTAATAAGATGTCTGTTGTCTTATGGACACTTGCATGTGTTGATTTTACACGATAGGATATAAATATAAGATTTTATGTGAACATGGTATCCAAAAAAATGTTGAGTCACAGAGATGGTGATTAGATTCTCCAGAGGATTCTCTATATTATTTGCATTATCTAACGAATAAGTATGGATTGTGTATTTTAAACTATGTCTACATCTCATTTTTGGTGGTTAAATGTCCTTTGGGGAAAGAACCTTGCATGCCAGAAACTTTTGGCTTATGAGCTGCATTCGAGGGGTTTTATTCCACTAAAATATCCCAAGACTCACTCTTGGTATTGTCTACCTGCATAGACAAACCACCAAGCATCACTTAACTGTGAGATATCATAATAAGTTGGCTGCATTAGCACAACAACATACTTTTTTTTTCCAGGGTTGAACCCAGGTCTCTTTGAAGAAATCTCACCTGCTTTACTACTTGGACACAACCTGTTTGACAATGATTTCTGCATTATGTTATATTTCTAACGTATAAGGAATTTCATCCCTGGTAAAGTATTGTTGTGTTAACTAATTGCCTGGACCATGAGGCTTACTATCTTTGGAGTTTACTTTGTTAGTCATGCTAGTTTTGCTGATTACTTTATTTACTATCTAGAGTAATATAAGTCCAATGATTGTAATGGTTATTGAGAATTACAATATTAAATATTAGATATGTAGACAGTAGATCTTACTGTTTTCTAGAAATGGGGCCATCAATTATAAGTTGGGCTAGTTCCTGTTAGTATTATTATTATTATTTTTCTTCAGTTCAATGACCAACAATACTAATGGTTGTCGAGCACCTCAATCTTTTGTGAATTCCACAAGCACTTTGAATGCACTCATTGATTTTCCCAATGGTAGTATTGTATTGGATAAAAATTAAATCCAAAAAAGATTGTCTTGAATGATTGGTATTGGGGTTGCAAATGACGTGGCATTAGGACCATACATTTTTCTGGCACTCATCATTGATTAAATTTCTGGCAATTTGTATGATTGGTTAGAATTAGAATATTGGGTAAACATAATATCTATTTCGCTAGAAGATGTATGCTTAGCTGATGTGGTTTTTAGGGAATGTAAAATCAATGTTGTAAGTTTTTGTTGAGTTGTACGTGAGATGGCAATTTCATGGCAAGTGCAACTGATGAAATTTATGCATTTAATAGCCCCACTTCTTAGTTCATGGTACTAATTGGATGGAGGACACAATACTCTAATAGAGTGACAAAATATAGACAAAAAACTCATGAAGATAGGTTCATTTAGGAATCATTGAGCAATGGAAAAATGACTACTCAATAAAATAAACTATTAGGCTTGTAAAAGAACTATTTTCAAGAGATCATAGAGAAGCAATAGTTAAGAGTTTACCAAAGATGAGAAATGTAAAAATCCAAATATATTCCCAAGTTGAAGAGGCCATTGATCCCCATGTGCACATGATCTCGAGTATGACACATTGATCCCCATCGATTGGATGAACTTAACTTGGTTTGGGGGATTAGCTGCTTGTTACATGGATTGTGTTGGAAATTCCTTGAAAGAGCAAAATTAATTAAGGAAGAGTGAGAAATTGTTTAAGTGGGAGATAAATGGGCTTTCAATTTACTTATAACATCATTGAAGAGGATAGGCATTTTAAAATTTTCAACTTTGAATATGTGCACAAGGTTTCCTCGCAAAAGAGTAGAATAATGAGGAGCTCAGACAAATAAAAGATAAGAAGATAGCAGTGGTTGCAGAGGAGAAACAAGTAGGATGTGCTATGTTATGTTCAAAAGTAGCTATTTCCATCTAGCAATACCAAAGGGTCTTTAAGATTTGCTTGCAAATAAGGCTTCCTAGATGTTTTGGATTCGGTGTGCTCGTAAGTGTTCAGGGGATGAATTGTGATTAACTTGTCATTGCAAACTAAATTAATCAGAGAATTGTCTCAAATATGTATAAAATTATAGCCGATGAAACTCAGCTATAGAAATTCTCTAAGAGTAAAAAAAAGCTAAGGATTAAGGCCAATTGCTAACCCAACTAGGCATAAAATTTCGTAATTGTTCAAACTTCAATTTGAGCACTTGAGAGTTTTTGTGTCTTGCAAGTTTTTAACTTTTTAGCTGTGTATTTAGGCCTGAAAAATCTTGGATTCTTGACTTATTAGTTAATATGTTAGTGACAGAGTAAATAGATTATACCCTGGATGATATCTATATTTTGTTGTATTTTGTGTAGAGAATCTATACCCATGGTGAAATCTCTATGCTAACCAATTGACTAAACTCAATGATAAAGGTTTGTTATACTAGTGTTGGGGCCTTAACCTGTAAATATGAACTCCATCCTAATGCAAAATGAACTTGATATTATTCTAACCTGATCCTAACCAAAGTTTTCGGAAATAAGATGGAACTAAAAGGGAGAAACACAAGGAAAGAGGATTTTTTTTTCTTGGATTATTTGAAATTTTTTGTATACAATAAAATATTTATGCTTTTGGTATTATATAAGTTCGCACAAGCAATGTTGTTATGGGTCTATTTTGGTTTTTTCTTTTGCACTTCAGCCTAGATAGAAAAGGCTTGTATGATATGTTCAAGCTTGTATTAACTTCAGACATATCCTTTCCTTTGTATGTGACCATGCCATATATTGAAGTGTATTTTTTGTTTAAGACAACTGAAAAGCTAGCCTTTTGTATTGGTTTTCTGTTTGTGTTGTTCTATTAGTCTCAACCATCATGGAAATGTTCTCAAAAATCTCATTTACTACATTGGTAGTTTGTGCCATATCTGATTCAACTTGTTCTTCCATAGCTGCAAGTGAGTGTGAGTGTTGTCTGTAAACATATTTACTTGTTGGTTCTTATTCCTTCTAAAATTTAATTATTTTCAATTCCTCCACTTCCCTCTCATCTACTCCATTGATGGTTGTAACATCTACTTCTTTTACTCTTTCAGAAGTTGTTATGTCTGAGAATTTATGCAGTGCTTTTGAAGCTATAATTAGGTCTGCTTCTGATGCATTGTCATGTGTGTGAATGGTCTTTGAAACTTATGTTCATACATTGATATATGGATATGCATGTGGTTCTTCGTGTTGTTCTTCTAGAGCTGGAGATAAGGTTAAAGGTTTCTCATTTGCACCTATGGTTTGGTCTTTTCTGAATTTTTCCCATTGTCCTTTTCATGTTCTACATCCTTGTCCTGTGTTATCATATCAATGAGAAAATAGTTGGCCTCTTTTGTTGCAGCATTAGCTGGAGATCTACTGGATTCTTTATCATGTTCTGCCACTACTTCCAGTCTACTGTTTTTGCATCGTCTCTTGTTGGGAGGGTATCAACAATTTTGGTTGTTGCAATGCTAGCTGGATTATTGTATGATTCCTCATGTTGTTGTTCTGAACCTTGATACAAGACTGTTTGCTGTTGGTCAATATACTCAATATGTATGGTTTCTAGCTCTTTTACAGTTTCAAAACCATTACTTTCAAGTTCTACAGCTTTTTCATTGTCTATTACTTCATCACTAGTTGGAATATCTATCTCTATTATTGCATCTCTGACAGGTGTTATGTTGCATTCTTCATGTGGCTCTTCCAATATCATTGTTTGTTTTGCTACCACTGAATCGTCCTATGTGTAGAAGGTATCAACAAGTTATGGTGTTGTATATATGGCCTGCATTGTGTTTGTTTCACACCAATTTTCTTTCAAAAATAGAGATGAAACACCTTCGTGTTTCTCAAGATCTATGCTTTCAAGTTGTCTTTCTTTTTTAACATCCTTTCACTCAAATTCCATAATTTATACCGCTTCTTCTACTATGTTAGTAGTTAGAACATCTTCCTTGCTTATTGCATTTATGGATGAAGTTATGCAAGTTTATACTAGATGGCATTTTGTCTATGTTGTTGTATGTGTTCCATTTATAATGGCAAGTCTCTCAACAATTTCTGTTACTCCATCAGTATCTAGAGTTGGATATGTTTCTTGATCTTGTTCCTCTATAGGTGGAGGAGAGTGTGACTATTCCTTGTCGACCCACATACATACTGGTTGTTTATTTTCCACATTGTTACTTCCAAGTTTTGTGGCTTCGACCTTTTCTACTCCACTAATAGCTATAGTTGTGAGCATAATTAGGGTTTCGATGGATGATCCTGTTGATGCCTGGAAAATTCCAGGTACCAACAGTAGGGATTGTCCCCAATAACTATTCCCAATTAGATCATTTATCGTTTGAAATGGGGAATCAGTTGGGTTAGTGGCCCGACTACCGTAGAATTAAAGGAATGTTTAAATCTATTTTACTGGTTGCGGCATGGTCCACGATTTATGTAATTTTGTGTTTTATGAATGATATGCATGTGCCTAGATTAAATGCAAGTGATAGTGGGTAAGAACCTCACTAGAGATGTGCATGTCTTCCCTACGTCTTACCGATTTTGCCCCACAGTCACTCTATGAAAGCAAAGAACAACTAATCCAAATATACTCTAAACTATCCCCATGGAGAAATATTAATACTAATATGAGTAATGTATTGCATTGTTTGGACATAGAATTCTACAAATAAATGACAAATTTTGAATACATAAATACAACAGAGAAATAACACAAAGATAGCTCTGTGAAGTTAAAGCATTCATCACTCATTCATTGCATAAGATTCATAACATAAAATGAAATCATTCATAACACATGAAATAGTTCAGCAGGTTTAGAATGATCTCAAAAATTGTACAACATGCTAAAATAGAAATAATTCCTCATTCAACGATCTACACAACATGCTTTGAAACTCATGCAGTCCTCTCTCCAGTGAAATTTCAGTCCTCTTTATTATAAAAAGTAGTTATCCTTACAAAACGTTTTAGCATATGAGAGCCAGAAAAAATCCCCTCTCTATTATACTCTACCTTTACTTATACATTTACAAAATGACTTTTGGTTATCCACGCCCTTTGGGCTTCCCCAACTCTTTGTTTAAAATTTTTCGTCCTCTAGTGTGCTCAGTAGGAAAAAGGAATAAATACAAAATATTACATAAAATCCTCCACTTGTGAATAAAACAAACAACCTAAGTGGGCCTAGTTGGTTTCTTAATAAAAACATCCCATGCTTGAGCCTCCTCACTAATGATACGATAGTCAACTGGCTCTAGCACATGTGTAGCTAGTTCATGCTTGGACAATTGGGATTATCTCTCCCTTACTTTTGGTGACTTATGAATCAGTAACTCCTTAAAAAGATGCTTGTGAACAGAAGCTTGTACAATCCAGACTCCAATGGATTCTTCATTGACACATTCGATCTTAGCTATGCTTTCTTCCCTTGCTTGCAACCTATCCTGAAGGTTCTTTAAATGTTGATCTCAAGCCAGGAAGTCTTGATCTTGAGTATCTGTTGAAACTTGGCATCTATTGTGAATTGAACACATTCTTTTGTAGAACTCGGTAAACACTTTTCTACAGTTTTATCAATGGTTGTGTTCAACCTTACTATTGCTTTGCTGTTGAAATTTAATATTGCCAATTCCATCTTTAGACCTCCTGCAGTCTTCTGAGGCATGTTCGCCGGAAAGGTTGAATTGGCTCCTATCCAAGTCGGTTGGCTCTACACAAGTTCTGCCACTTCTGATAACCTCTTCTTGAACTCTGATGAGTTGTGTGCTATCTCATTTAATCTAGCCTCTATATGTTTAATTCTATACATTTCTCTCACCAACTTCAATTGAATCTGATTTATTTCCTTTTGCAGCAATGATGCTTGATTACGGAAAGGAGAATTATCAAGTTGTTTCTTGTTTTTTGCCTTGAGTTCCTTAGCAAGCAAACTATTCTGAATTTATAATTATTCAACTCCTTTTCCAGCTGTGTCTTTTTTCTTTTCTGAATCCAAAAATTTTCTTTCAAGATCCCTTTTCTCTCCTTCAGTGATGTTAGCTCACAGTACTAAGGCATCTTTGTCTGATTCCAAAATTTGATATGCTTCTTTAAGTCTCTCCCACTCTATGAGAATGTCATCGTGCTTCCTTTTCAGGATTTTCTATTCTCCTCTTTCTTTCCTTAGGGTTTCCTTCATTTGGGACATTTTCTCCTTATATTGATCAATATCCTCAACCAATTTTTCAACATTATCTACATTGGCGAGAGTTGATGCTACACCTGCCATCACAAGGAGTTTAGGATATTTATTCGTCCCATGCAAAACTGTCTTCTCTGTTACCATAATCTCTATAGGATGATCTCCTGCATCCACCCTTTTCTCTGATCTCATCACAATCCTCTTATTGTTTTTATCAAATAAAATCATATTTACGTCGTCTACCACCTGTTCCTGGGATGGGATGAAAGGTATTGGTTCAAGCTCTACCGAGGGAGCTAGATTTTTTGTCATCGTGCTACTTGTTGGGACAAATGAATCCACGGGATCATCATGGGCCTTTCTGTGCTCCAGATTTTCCTAATCCCAGTCCTCTTCCTCCTTCTGCTTAAGTTCCTTTACTGCTTTTTCTACTATTTCTCTTGCTCGATCAGCCGCTTCATTTTGTATTCTTTCACTCTCCTTCCTTTGACTCTTCTCTTCTTCTTCTTTCTTCCATTGTGCCTCCTCTACTAATCGCTACTCTACTTCTTGTAACAATCTGTGGGATTCCTCTTCCCTTTTCTTTGGAGCTTCTTCTTCTTTCTTTTGTTGTTCAACAATACCGCTACTGCTTCCTTTGCCTCCCACATTCATTATTTTCTTCTTGAATATTCTGCTTAAAGCTGTCATGTTGCACGCGTTGCGGTATATCTCTTCATCCTTATCCCAGTAATTCATGTATTCAAAATGCACTCCTACTGACGCACAATAATTCACAATCTTGTCCTCTAAATAATTCCTGTGAAAACTTTTTTCTCCAAGTGAAAGTATTCTAATTCTTTCACAAAATCTGGTGCAATTTTTACTCTAGTAAACTTGTAACAACCTATGCAGAAAGGAAGTGGTGGGTATACAACCTTTTTCATATCAAATAAGAAATTACCAATCCCATCTATGTAGACCTATCTTACCACCTCTTTATGAACAACATAGTCAATGACATACTCCGGTAACAAAGAAGGGGCTTTAGATCCCCCAAACGTTCTTAAGTACATACCTTCTTCCGAGAGGTAATAATGCCCATTCTTTGTCACTGTCTCCAATGATTTTTTAGACATGCAATTGCATTCTATGAGGAAGATCAGCTTTAAAAGTGACATTAAGAAATCCTCATAGATACTCTTGTAGAAACTATAGTACTTGTGTGCCCAAAAGATCTGATATGTAGAATATACAGAGGTCTTATCCCATTTGCAATTTAGTGTTGGGAACTGGTGGGTGCACAAAATGAAATCAATCAGAAAGATCTCATATAGAACTCTGACTTCCTCTATGTCAAGCCCCCAAGTGCTGCACTTATGCATGAGGATAAACTGTTTGCTACTATATAAGCCCAGTCGAAGATGGTACCCTTTGTATCTACAAAATAAATCAACGGCACCCAGCTTATCTTATAAAACTTTCCATTCACTCGGCCAAAAATCTGGTTTAACATCAAATTTAGAAGTCGATATGGGGTACGTAAGTTTGTAGTTTCATATTCTCCAGAAGGCTTTGTGCAGAACTGCTTCCCATGAACCATCATTTTCCTTACACAATAAAAAAAATCCAAGTCTAGCTCCTTCATCCACTTTTCTGTCAAATAGATCTGAGGTGTAGGTAGCTTACATGATTGAGCTACATATGCCATGCCGTAGGCAACAAAAACTTGTCCATTAATGTTTGACAAAATCATCTTAGTTATATCTTCCCTTGGAAGAATCCAACCGATTACCTCGGCCCATGGAAAGAGTTCGGGACGTGTAGACACCTTCATTATAGCTGAATTCCTTATGTTTGCATATATTGGTATGTCTTCTAAACCCATATCTAGGACAACCTGGTCCTTGATCATCTGATAGATTTGACCCCATCTGAATTCGGGCTCTACTCCAGTGAAATATTTAGTATCTTCGTAGATAATATCTAGCTTTGTTATGATTTACACCTCTAGATCGTCCCCCATAGTTTGGACCTTATTCTTTCCATTTTTAGGCATGGTTCTATATAAAATTTGAGGCTGTCAAAACACCAAACAATGCTTGAGATCTATTTCATGCATGTATGATAAATAAATACTGAACAAAACCACTAAATATGAGATTGAAACAAACACAAACAACATGAGGTCAAACTTAGTCACAACTTTACCCCTTCATCCTGAAACATCTCAATCAGCTCCGAGAGACCAGGGAAACAACCTATGGTTACCCAATTTAGAACCGCAAGTCAAAACAAGGCTACAACAGAAAGGAGTTGAGTAGTGGGCCTCTGGCTTCCGTAAAAATTTCCCTACCTAACTCGCGACTGGGCAAACTCTCCAACTCAAAGCACTAGGGGTTTTCATATGAACTGAAACTATATGTGGCTCACAATCCTCAATAAAAGGCAAGTTTAACATGGCTAAGGGCCGAGAAACTACCCCAACCTACCTCGAACACTGGTGATACCATCTCTGCTCGTGCGTTGATGATGAGAACAAGGAACGACATAGACGAAGAAACACTCGTCTGGCCATGACCTTGCTACTACACCATACTGACATAACATTTCTCATGGCGAGGCAGAGAGGATGGGTGGCACGAGGCAGTTAAGGGAAACCTACTGCCCTACTAGAAAAGAGTAGAGTAACCTGGGTTTGATGCATAGGAGATAACGAGGTGCTATAAAAAAACCCATCTAAACCTAAGCTCAAAAGAAAACCTCCTACTATCTTGGAATATACTTTGAGGATGGGAAAACCTAATCCTGCAAGACCACTCAAGATTTTTCCCACAAAAATAGTAAAGGAGAATGATTAGGCAAGGATTCAAATCCTAATTGGCGAAACGGGCTTGACTGTTAGTGATTGCAACCCTTGTGCAGTTGAGAAAATCCACACAATGGTTGATAGCTCCACACAACGATGAAGGAAAATGCTCCAACAGAATATAGAAATGATCGTAATACAACCCCCAATGACTTAAATAAGCACCGTTGCGAGACGGTTAATTAATAGCCTACGAGTGAAACATTGTTGGCACCAACATTACAAACTATCAACAAAACATCCCATCAACACGAACTAAGAGTGTAATTGATGGATTCGGGCAGAAGCTTGGGATAGATCCAACGTTAATCAGATGAACAAAGACTTTCCTTGCTGGGAAGATATTATGATCCCACAACGGCAAGGACTTAAACTATAGCAGCGGCTAATACTTTTTTCATCCGTGTGGTATCGACTGAACCCTCAGGAAGATCAGTTGCAAGCATACGATCATTCGACAACATCGGCAAAGATTCCCGAAGCGGCCGGTCGAAAAACTTATGAAAAATTTCCGACACGGTGGGTGGATAAGGAAAAGAAGCTGCTTCTGATGTCGCTGAAAAGTTTCAACAAGAAAACTCGATGCATCAGAGAGGCTATCAACAAGCCATCAAAACGAAACTTGAAAATTTTCTCTGATAACATCGGATTTGGAGCCTGAATCTCATTGACGAATCGATAAACTCATGTGAGTTTTCAAGAAGAAATAAAGGATGCAAAGGATCGACAGGATTAAAAGGTAGCTCCTCCACTACGTCGGCTCAACTCGATGAGTTAATCCGATACGATGGGTAAAAAAATTGAGTCTCATCTTAATATTTTTTCCAATTTGTTAGAAAAAGGGTCCTTAAAGGGAAAAGGTAGTCTAGGAAGGCTTAGAAACTAGAAATAAAAAAGGGGGGCCCTAAAACATGAATTTCTTTTGGGGGTAGTGGTTGCAACAACAATAATTGGTGACTGGCTGGTGAACACAGATCTCTAAAAACTTACTGTTGAAACCCAAAACTGCTTTATGGTATTCTGTTAAACCAACTCATCCCAATTCTGAAGCAAAAATGTGAGAATCAATTACTTCTGCATTTGGTTTCTTTTTACTAAGACACCACGGGATCGTAACAGAATTTGGACAAGCGTATTTTCTTCCTCATTCCCATGCCTTTTGCATTCTTTTGATGCTTTCATACTTTTGTGTTTTGAGTCTTCCCAGATCGGTTCTTTTGCATTTGAGATTTGATTTAGGTTGTTCCATCCATGGTGTCCTTTTGTGTGAGTGATAATTTGTTTCATCTCATGGATGGAGAAGAACCTTTGAGCAATCCAATCCTTTTGCTAATTTATGTTTTCATTACTTTCTTTCTCGGAAATTTTGGCTTTGATTTGTGGCATGGGATTATTTTGAATACCATACAACTGTCCGTCCTGCTTTCTTTCCGTGGGTCCTTTGACGCAAGCTTCCTAGGACATATATTAATGTAAGGCGGATGGAGCCTCAAAATAGTATTGTAGACTTCTCCAACCTCAGTTATTTAACAGGGTTTAAAAATAGGACTTCAATGTGTTCTTGAAATAAATTCCTTTAAATAGTCTATCAAATTAACGAATCTTGTCATGATATGCTTTGATATAGATAAATTCCAATGAGCAGTTCTCTGATTTAACATATTGGCAGTTTGTCCAAATCCCAATGTTCCCCAAGCACCAAAAGTTAAGTTGACTTATTTGCAATAAAACTAAAATGAAGCAGAGAAAATTGAAAATAATCAAATGCAAAGGAAAATAAATACCATAAAGAAAACAACACAACTAAAAGGAAAATCAAACGAAAGCAAAGCTTATTTATGTCTAAAAGGTTCCTACAACACTAAGTGAAATAAGGCTTGCGAACCAACCCATTGACAGGTAGATTCTCTTCCCACCCCTGTAAATCCTGTAACTTATATGTTGAGGGGCCTCAATTTCTCAGCAATCTGAAATGGGCCAACCCATAGGTGTTGAAACTTAGTATGCTTTCCCTTTTCATCATGCGGATGATCCCACTTTAGGATCAAATCTCCCACTTCAAAGCTTTCCTCAATGGACTTGTGATTGTCAAACCACCTTCTCACAATCTCTTGCTGGTGTTTAAACCTTTCCTTGGACTCATATCTAGACTCTTCTAGCTTCAACAGGGTATTAATTCTAGCTTGTAAAATCTCACTACTAGACCCTCGAGATGCTTGGGCTAACTGAGAAGACGACAACAAAATGTTCAGAGGTAAAATAGCTTCCTTTCCATAAACTAAGGTATAACATGAAATGCCTAAGGAATTCTTGGGTGTGACCCGATCAACCCATAGTGCATTTGGAAGGGCTATATGACAACTTCTCTAGTTTTTATGATAGTTTTGTTTAAAATTATAATGATATTTTTATAAGTCGATTCAGCTAATCTGTTACCTTGTGGATAATAGTTAGCAGAATAATGTAATTTCATTCCTTTCTCATTAGCAAATTTAGTAAGTTTAATTGATGAAAAGTAAGATGCATTGTCAAAAACCAGGGAAATTGGAACCCCAAACTTGGTCATAACATGGTCTTGTAAGAAATCCATGACTACATCTTCGTTCACTTTTTGTAACGGGATTTCTTCCACCCATCTGGTAAAATAATCGGTGGCTATGAGAATATATTTGTGTTGCAATGAAGAGTTTGGATTGATTTCTCCAATGATATTAATCCCCCATTGCTTGAATGGATAAGAAACAATGTTTGGTTGCAATGGTCCAGCTGCCCTGGCTTGTCTCCCACCGCTTCTCTGACATGTGTCACATTTTCTTGCATAAGCATGTGCATCTTTAAACAAGGTCGACCAGTAGTATCCATCTCCTAGGATCTTGTGTGCAGTGGTATCTCTTGAAAAATGTCCTCCAGTAGGACCATCATGCAATTCTTTAACAACTTTAGATGCATCCTCCATCATAGTTTTTCTTGAAAAGAACTCCATCAATTATCTGATAAGATGCCGACTTCAAGCGTAGTGCTCTTCATTGTTTAGAATTCCAGTGTTCAGGTAAATATCCCTGTTGGAGATAGTGTATCAGATCCCTGTACCAAGACTCCAGGGTTGTAAATATTGGACACATATCAATCATATTCAACTCAGCCTCATTTTTCCAGTATTTGTCTTCATCATTTTGACTTCCAACCATTAATTTGCAAAGCCCTTGTCCTTCGATGCTAGTGGCTAGTTTAAATTCTAAGTCATATTCTTGCAAAGTTGTAACCCAATTTCCTCTTCTTTCTCCCAATTCTTTTTACATGAAGAGGGTTCTAACCATTGGGTGAGGCACAATTACTTTGGTTGTATTCTTCAGAATATAAGGCTTGAATTGTTTTACTTCTTTGAATACTGCATATGCTTGTTTATCAATAGCAGGGTAATTCAATTCAACACCTTGCAAACCAGTGCTCATGAATGTTATGGGGTACTCATCTCCCCTTTCTTCCTTCTGTGTAAGGACTACTGCGAGCGAGTTATCAGAAGAAAAAGTGTATAAGATAAAATATTTCTCAAAATCAGGACTTTTGAGTGAAGGTGATGGGCTACTACTGTCTTGATATTGTTAAATGCACCCTTCTCTATGTCAGTCCATTTAAACTGTACACTTTTCTTGACCATATGTTGCAAAGGCTTGACTATTTGTGCAAAATCAGGCACAAAACTTCACACAAAATTTATGGTCCCCATGAAATATTGCATGCCTTTCTTATTGTGGGGTACGGGAATTTGTGCTATAGATTTTATCCTTTCTGGGTCTATGGAGATCCCCCTTTTAGAAATGAAATGACCCAATAGCTTTCCTTCTAACACTACGAAAACACATTTCTTAGGGTTCAAAGAGATGCCGTATTTCCAACAATGATAAAAAATTTGTTTTAGATGAAACATATGCTCTTCTCTTTTCTTAGAGAACACTGTTACGCCATCCAGGTAGACAACCACACTGATGTCAATTAAACCTCGGAAATCCATATCCATTTCCCTTTGTAAGGTTGCTCTAGCATTAATGAGACCAAAAGGAATTCTTCTATAAGAAAAAGTCCCCCACTTCGTACGAAATGTGGTCTTTAGCCTATCTTGTTCTGCGACCAAGACTTGGTTGTATACTGAAAGCCTGTCCAACAAGGAGAACAATTCAGAGCCTGAAACCATCTGTAATATTTGCTCCATTGGCGGGACTGGAAAATTATCCTTATCTGAGGCATGATTCAAATTTCCGAAATCTACACAAAGTCTTATTTCACCAGAATTCTTCCTCACCGGTACCAAATTCGCCACCCACTCCAAGATTCTGACTCTGAAAATAATATTCGCATGAAGCAATTTTTTTATTTCATTTTGAATCAGGGGTTCCATCTTGGGATGCATCTTCCTTAGTGGCTGCTGAAATGGTTTCACACCCGCTTTAAAGAGAATAACATGTCCGATAATGCGAGTATCATAAGTCTTCAAATCATCATAAGTCCAAGAAAATACATCTTTATATTACTGAAATAAATTGATGAATTTGCTTCTCTCACCCGGTGAACAACATTTCCCCAAGTTTACATACTTGGGTTTAGCTTCTGTCCCCAGATTGATCAGCTCATACTACATAGATGAACTGTGTATTTTGACATTTGCTCGCTTCCTGAACTTATTATTCAAATAAAACATCCCCTCCAATTACATGACCCCTTTAGGTATGAAATTACTATTTTGAAGATTGGCTTGGTGTTCTTCGTCATCAATCATTGAGTCTTGGAAAGTCTCATCATTGGTCAAGAATTCTAAGATCTGCTGATCATCATCGAATACCCTCAAATTGGCGATATTGTTTGGAACATATGGCCTGGAAATCAATTCAATTGAACATTTATTATTAGTAGGCACCAATCTTGCAGCATAAGTAGCTAACAAATCAACTGCTGCATTTTGTAGTCTAGGAATCGAATTGATCTTAAAAGCATTAAAATTTGTTAAAAATCCCCAAACTTAATTTTGATAGCCCCTTAAATGTGGTGACAAACAATGAATTGCAGTTCGAGCCTATTTAACAATTATTTTAGAATCACCATAAACTTTTATATTTCTTACTTTGAATTCAATGGCCTTTTTCAAGCCCTGTATTAAAGCTTCATATTCTGTTGTATTATTAGTACATTCAAAATATAATCTACAAGAAAGAAAATGTTTATGTTTTTTTCCGGATCAATCAGGATACGACCGACTCCTAACCCTTCCTGAGTTTTAGAACCATCAAAATATAACAACCAAATTTTATCTTCTAATTCTACATAACTAGTGCTACTCTCTAAATTAGAAACTAAATTAACTATGTTACAATCAATATTGTCAGTCCACGAAAACTTAAGGAGCTCAGACTGTGTATCTGATTCATCACTAGCTTTTTCTACTTGATAGTTTACCGGTTCAAGCTCAATGAAATAGTTACCCAAAACTGAATGTGAGAAATTTACAGGCTCATTTTCCCCTTCTAGTTGTGTTATGTTATGCTTCATGTGTGGTTCCCTCATCACTTTGATTTGATTTTGACATTTATTATAAGGCAACCACAAGTGTGACCAGTCCGTTGCAAAGTACCCATTGAGTTTCGCAGACCATTCCCTACTCAAAATCAAACCATATGCTTCAGGTATGTCCACTACCATGATGTTTATAAACTGGCATACCCTTTCAGTACATCCTTCAACTCCCCTACCACTTTGACTGTTGTTCTATCCAAATGGATGATTTTACATGAAGAAGGTGTGGGTTGACAATTTATCTTTCTACAGACTGAAAGAGCCATAACATTAGAGGATGCTCCATAATCTACCAAACAATTGTGTACATTGTGATTGAAAATCTCAGAAAAAAAGTAGAAATGGTAACGTTTGGGATTTAGATTCCCCCCCAATGCTAGCTTCACTGATCTCTTCTTCTGATTGAACATAATATTGGGATTTACTGGTTTGTGAATCAAAGGATTACAAGAGCTTCTTTCTTTGTTGAGGTAAGTTACACATTTCAAACAAAGAAATATTTTCCTTAGTTTTCTTGATATCCTTTATTATGTCATATCCCATGTCACCTTCTGTTGAACTTTTCTTTTTACTCTCCACTTTACTTTCTGCAACCTTTACAGGTTTCTGATAGTGGGAGCTCTCTTCCTTGTTATGACTGAGTCATGTATAGGTGGGGTTTGAGTATTACTGCTGATTCTCTTCATCCTTTCTTGAATCTTCCCAATCTTGGATAGTAATAGACTTTCATCCACTATTGGTCCCTTGTTTCTTGTTGCAACATTAACTACTCAAAGTTGTACTTCCTGAGTAGGTTCTTCCTCATCCAATCCTAGTGTGGACATACAATCCCATATAACCTGGGTAGTTTCTTCAGGCGCTTTCTCTAGTTCATGGGCCTTTTCCTCTTCGACTGCAGGCTTTGTTAATTTAGAATCTAGTAATTGGTTCATAACCAAAGTCATGGAGTTAATCCATTGTGGGGAATTCCTTTCAGAGTGAGACTCTTGATGAAATGTTCAAAAATTTTCCATTCCAACTTCAATGAAATTCAAAACAGAAGAACTGTAAGTAGGTGGTTGGGATGGACCACTTTCATCTCTTCTCTTATAATAAGGCTTGAATTGTTTCTTGGTTTCTTTATCCTTCTCTAGGTCGACAATTTTGTTGGATAACTTCTGTACCATCTTGACTACACCTTCTAATTCATTGGAATGTTCGTCTTTTGGTCTAGTAAAAAACAAAGGTTTCTTGCTGCCAAAAGTCCTTATCTCTAGCTCCATAGAGTGTTTGTTTATACTTTCAAGTACAACCTCTACTTTTATGGCTTCTTCATAAGTTTATACCAAAGAAGGCTTTACTAACCTCTTAACAAGCATTGCTATGTGAAGGGAAAGTGCCGAAGTATAATATTCCATTAAAGTTTCTTCAGCAGGTTTATGGCAGCGCTGAAATTATTTAGATCGGCAACAAAACTTTGACTAAAATCTTGCACTTTCTCTTTGTTGTCCATCCTTAGAGAAATTAATTCTTTCATCAGAGTGGCAGCGGTTCTTTGGCTACCAAACTTGCCTTTAAACAATCTTTCAAAAGTATCCCAGTTTGTGATTGAATTTTCCTGTAAGCCGAAATAGCATGATGTTGCTTTAGCTTTGAAAGTATGTAGAAACAGTCTGCATACTACATCATCATGCTCTACTACTAAAAGCTCTAGAGCAAAGAAAAAACTCTGCAAGTGATCATCCACAGAAATGCCTTCTCCTGGATCAAATTTAGGTAATGACTTATCAACATTATGAGGCAAAGCATGCAATGGAGGAGCCAGATTTAGTGGTGTTCTGGCTCTCCAAGCTGTAATGGTGGAGGATTTGCATTAGCATTGACATTTTCATTAACATTTGCATTAACATTTCCATCCATGATTCATGGAGGAGAGTAAGGTGGAGAGTGAATAGGTGACCAAAAAGGTGAGCAATACAGAGAATCCGGTCCCAACTGATCAAGTGGTTGAATAATTTATTGTAAGGAAAGGTTCACCAATTCCTCCAAATTGCCTACCAAAACTGAATCTTCTGTGTAAGTGGGTGCTATTCTAGGAACCCCCCTTCTTGGTAATTTAGGGATTGTCTCCATTCCTCCAAGCTTCTTCGCATATGACCTTGTGTATCTCATGAAGTGATCAACTAACTCCAAAAGGAACCTGGTAAAGGTGTTCTCTAGTTTTGGGGTTTACTCATTCTTCACAAAAAATTAGTTTCAGAGTTATCACTGGTGGAATAGTTTCAAGTAAATGGATTTCCTCTTCCAGCCATGCACTAGTAGCCCTCCTTCTATTGCCAAAACTATTGATGCCTAGAAAATTCTAGGTACCAACAGTAGGGATTCTCCCCAATAACCATTCCCAATTAGATCGTTCATCGTTTGAAATGGGGAATCAGTCTGGTTAGCGGCCCAGCTACCGTAGAATTAAAGGAATGTTTAAATATATTTTACCAGTTGCGGCCTGGTCCACTGTTTATCTAATTTTATGTTTTATGAATGATATGCATGTGCCTAGATTAAATGCAAGTGATAGTCAGTAAGAACCTCACTATATATGCGTAGGTCTTCCCTACATCTTACTGCTCCTGCCCACAGTCACTCTATGAAAGCAAAGAACAACTAATCTAAATCTACTCTAAACTATCCCCAGGGAGCAATATTAATACTAATATGAGTAATGTACTGCATTGTTTGCACATAGAATTCTACAGATAGATGACAAATTCTAAATACATAAATACAGTAGAGAAATAAAACAAAGATAGCTATGTGAAGTTAAAGCATTCATCACTCATTCATTGCATAAGATTCATAACATAAAATGAAATCATTCATAACACATGAAATAGTTCAGCGGGTTTAGAACGATCTCACAAATTGTACCACATGCTAAAACATAAATAATTCCTCATTCAACGATCTACACAACATGCTTTGAAACTCATGCAGTCCTCTCTCCAGCGAAATTTCTGTCCTCTTTATTATAAAAAGTAGTTCTCCTTACAAAAAGTTTCAGCATATGAGAGCCAAAAAAATTTCCCTCTCTATTCTACTCTACCTTTAATTATACATTTACAAAATGAATTTTGGTTATCCATGCCCTTTGGGCTTCACCAACTCTCCATTTAGAAAATTTCGTCCTCTAGTGTGCTCACTAGGACAAAGGAATAAATACAAAATATTACATAAATCATCCACTTATGAATGAAGCAAACAACTTGAGTGGGACCAATTGGTTTCTTAATAAAAACATTCCATGCTTGAGCCTCCTCACTAATGATACGATAGCCAACTGGCTCCAGCACACGTGCAACTAGTTCATGCTTGGACAACTGAGATTCTAACTCCCTTAATTTTGGTGAGTTCTGAATAAGTAATTCCTCAAAAATATGTTTGTGACCAGAATATTGTACAATCCAGACTCCAATGGCTTCTTCACTGACGCATTCGATCTTAGCTATGCTTTCTTCCCCTGCTTGCAACCTATCCTGAAGGTTCTTTAAATGATGATATCTGGCTGGGAAGTCTTGATCTTGAGTATCTGCTGAAACTTGGCATCTATTGTCAATTGAACACATTCTTTTGTAGAACTCAGTACACTTTTCCACATTTTTATCAATGGTTGTGTTCAACCTTACTGCTGCTTTGCTGCCAAATTTAATATTGCCAATTTCATATTTAGACATCCTGCAGTCTTCTGAGGCATGTTCACCGGAAAGGTCAAATTGGATCCTATCCAAGTCGGTTGGCTCTGCACAAGTTTTGCCACTTCTGATAACCTCTTCCTGAACTATGATGAGTTGTGTGCTATCTCCTTTAATCTAGCCTATATTTGTTTAATTCTATACATTTCTCCCACCAACTTATATTAAATCTGATTGATTTCCTTTTGCAGCAACGATGCTTGATTACAGAAAGGAGAAACATCAAGTTGTTTTGCATTTTCCACCTTGAGTTTCTTATCGAGCAAACTGTTTTGAATTTCTAATTCTTCAACTCTTTTGTCAGCTGTGTCTTTTTTTCTTTTCTGACTCTAAAACTTTCTTTCAATATCCCTTTTCTCTCCTTCAGTGATGTTAGCTGACGGTACTAAGGCATCTTTGTCTGACTCCAAATTTGATATGATTCTTTAAGTCTCGCCCACTCCATGAGAATGTCATCTTGCTCCCTTTTTAGGCTTTTCCCTTCTCCTCTTTCTTTCCTTAGGGTTTCCTTCATTTGGGACATTTTCTCCTTATACTGATCAATATCCTCAACCAATTTTCCAACGTTATCTGCATTGGCGAGAGCTGATGCTACACCTGCCATCGCAAGGAGTTTAGGATCTTTATTTGTCCCATGCAAAACTATCTTCTCTATTACCACAATCTCTATAGGATGATCTCCTATGTCCACCCTTTTCTCTGATCTCATCACAATCCTCTTCTTTTTTTATAAAATAAAATCATATTTAGGTCGGCTACCGCCTTTTCCCAAGATGGGATGAAAGGTATTAGTTCAAGCTCCACTGACAGAGTTGGATTGTATGTCATCTTGCTACTTGATGGGACAAATGAATCCACGGTATTATCATGGGTCTCTCCCTGCTCCAGATTTTCCCAATCCCGGTCCTCCTCCTCCTTCCACTTAAGTTCCTCGGTTGCTTTTTCTGCTATTTCTCTTGCTCGGTCAACCACTTCCTTTTGTATTCTTTCACTCTCCTTCCTCCGACTCTACTCTTATTCTTCTTTCTGCCATTGTTCCTCCTCTGCTAATCGCTGCTCTGCTTCCTGTAACAATCTACGGACTTCCTCTTCCCTTTTCTTTGCATCTTCTTCTTCTTTCTTTTTTCGTTCAACAATACCGCTACTACTTGCTTTGCCTCCCACAGTCGTTATTTTCTTCTTGAATATTCTGCTTAAGGCTGTCATGTTGTAGTGTTGTGGTATATCTCTTCATCCTTATCCCAGTAATTTTTGTATTCAAAATGCACTCCTACTGACGTACAATAATTCACAATCTTGTCCTCTGAATCATTCCTGTGAAAATGTTTTTCTCCAAAGTGAAAGTATTCTAATTCTTTCACAAACTCTGGTGCACGTTTTACTCTAGTAAACTTGTAACTACCTATGCAGAAAGGAAGTGTTGGGTATACAACCTTTTACATATCACATAAGAAATTACTGATCCCATCTATGTAGAGTTGTCTTACCACCTCTTTGTGAACAACATAGTTAGTGGAATAATTTGGTAACAAAGAAGGGGCTTTAGATCCCCCAAACATTCTTAAGTACAAACCTTCTTCCGAGAGGTAATAATGCCCATTCGCTGTCACTGTCTCCAATTTTTTTTGAGACATGCAATTGCATTATGTGAGGAAGATCAGCTTGTAAAGCGACATTAATAAATCCTCACAGATACTCTTGTAGAAACTATATTAATTTTGTGCCGAGAAGATCTAATATGTAGAATATACAGGGGTCTTGGTCTTATCCCATTTTCAATTTAGTGCTGGGAACCGGTGGGTGCACAAAATGCAATCAATCAGGAAATATATCATATAGAATTCTCACTTCCTCTGTGTCAAGCCCCCAAGTGTTGCACTTATGCATGAGGATAAATTGATTTCTCCTATATCAGGCCAGTTGAAGATGGTACCCTTTGTGTCTACAAAATAAATCAATGGTACTTAGATTATCTTATAAAACTTTCCATTCACTCACTGAAATTCTGGTTTAACATCAAATCTAGAAGCCGGTATGGGGTACATAAGTTTGCAGTTTCATATTCTCTAGAAGGCTTTGTGCAGAACAACTTCCCATGAACCATCATTTCCTTACACAATCAAAAAAATCAAAGTCTAGCTCCTTCATCCACTTTTCTGTCAAATAGATATGATGTGTAGGTAGCTTACATGCTTGAGATACATATGCCAGGCTGTAGGCAGCAAAACCTTGTCCATTAATGTTTGAGAGAATCATCTTAGTTATATTTTCCCTTGGAAGAATCTAGCCGATTACCTTGGCACAAGGGAAGAGTTCAGGACGTGTAGACACCTTCATGATAGATGAATTCCTTATGTTTGCATATATTGGTATGTCTTCTAAACCCGTATCTAGGACAGCCTATTCCTTGATCATTTGATAGATCTGGCCCCATCTGAATTCGGGCTCACTCCAGCAAAAGCTTTAGTATCTTCGTAGATAATCTCCAGCTTTGTTATGATTTCCACCTTTGGATCGTCCCCCGTAGTCTGGACCTTCTTCTTTCCCTTTTTAGGCATGGTGCTATATAAAATTTGAGGCTGTTAAAACACCAAAAAATGTCTTAGATCTATTTTATGCATGTATGATAAATAAATACTGAACAAAACCACTAAATCTGAGATTGAAACAAACACAAACAACATGAGGTCAAACTTAGTCACAACTTTACCCACTCATCCTGAAACATCTCAATAAACTCTGAGACACTAGGGAAACAACCTCTGGCGACCCACTTTAGAACCCCAATTCAAAACAAGGCTGCATCGGAAAGGAGCTCAGTAATGGGCCTTTGGATTCTGTAAAAAATTTCCCTACCCTACTCGTGACTGGGAAAACTCTCCAACTCAAAGCACACGGGGTTTTCGTATGAACTAAAACTATCTGCAACTTGAAATCGTCAAGAAAAGGTGAGTTTAACATGGATTTGGGTCAAGAAACTTCCCTGACCTACCCTGGCCACAAATGATACCATCTATGCTCATGCATTGATGATGAGAACAGGGAACAGTGCAGATGGTGAAACGATCGTATTTCCGCGACCTTGCTACTGCACCATACTAACATAACAGTCCTCATGGTGAGAGAGAGAGGACAAGTGGCACGGGGCAGGCAAGGGAAACCTACTGCCCTGCTAGCAAAGAGTGGAGAAACCAGGGTATGCTGCATGGGAGATAACGAGGTGCTATAAAAAAAACTGTCTAAACCGAAGCTCAAAATAAAACCTCCTATTGTCTTGGAATATACTATGAGGATGGGAAAACCTAATCCTGCAAGACCACTCAAGATTTTTCCCACAAAAATAGTAGAGGAGAATGACTAGGAAAGGATTCGAATCCTACCTGGCGAAACAGGCTTGAGTGTTGGTGAGTGCAAACCTTGCACAACTGACGAAATCCACACAATGGTTGATAGCTCCGCACAGCGATGAAGACAAATGCTCCAACAGACAATATAAATGACTGTAATACAACCCATGATAGCTTAAATAGAGACCATTGCGAAAAGGTTAATTAATGGCCCATGAGTGAAACACCATTGGCGCCAACGTTACAAACTATCGACAAAACATCGCATCGGTATGATCTAAGAGTGTAATCGATGGATTCGAGCGGAATCTTGGGATAGTTTCGACGTTCATTGGATGGACGGAGAATTTCCTTGGCAGGAAGATATTTTGATCCCACAGTGACAAGGACTTAAACTACAATGGCGGCTAATAATTTGTTCATCTGCACGGTATCGTCTGAACCCTCAGGAAGATATCAGTTGCAAGCATACGAGCATTCGACAACATCGTCAAATATTTCTGAAGCGTCCTATCGAAAAACTTAGGAACAATTTTCGACATGGTGGGCGGATAAAGAAAAGAAACTACTTTCTATGCCACTGACAAGTTTCGACAAGAAAACCTGATGCATCGGAGAGGCTATCAACAAGCCATCGGAATGAAACTCGAAAGTTTTCTTCGATAACATCGGCTCCAGAGCCTAAATCTAATCGATGAATCGGTAAACTCGCGTGAGTTTTCTGGAAGAAATATAGGATGCAAAGGATCGACAGGCTTAAAAGGTATCTCCTCCGCTACGTCGGCTCAAATCGATCAGTTCATCCGATACGGCGGGTAAAAAAGACTAAGTCTCATCTGAATATTTTTTCCAATTTGTGAACAACCAAGTTAAGAAAAAGGGTCCTAAGGGAAAAGGTAGTCTAGGAAGGCTTAGAAACTAGAAATAAAAAACCGGGGGGGGGGGGGGGGGGGGGGGGGGGGAGCCCAAAACATGAAATTGTTTTGGGGGTAGTGGTTGCAGAAACAATAATTGGAGTCACCTAGTGAACACAGATCTCTGGAAAAAGTTAATGTTGAAACCCAAAACTACTTTATGGTATTCTGTTAAACCAACTCATCCCAATTCTTTTCGAGATTTATTTAAAATCCAAACCTTTCTAGGAATGTAAGATTTATAACTTATCTTTGATTGTATTCCAATAGGTTAAGGTAACCAAGTTTTCAAAGTCTTGATAACTCTTATGAGGCCAAAATGTGAGATTCATTTACTTCTGCATTTGGTTTCTTTTGACTAAGTCACCACAGGATCGTAACAGAATTCAGACATGCGTATTTGTTTGTTCCTCATTCCCATGCCTTTTGTATTCTTTTGATGCTTTCATACTTTTGTCTTTTGAGTCTTCCCGGATTGCTTCTTTTGCATTTGAGATTTGATTTAGGTTCTTCCATCCATGGTGTCCTTTTGTGAGAGTGATAATTTGTTTCAGCTCACGGACGGAGAAGAACCTTTGGGCAATCCAATCCTTTTGATGATTTATGTTTTCATTACTTTCTTTCTGGGAAATTTCAACTCTTTAAGCCTTTTGGCTTTGATTTGTGGCATGGGATTATTTTGAATAGCATACACCTGACCGCCCTGCTTTCTTTCTGTGTGTCCTTTGCTGCAAGCTTCCTAGGACATATATTAATGCTAGGTGGATGGAACCTCAAAATAGTATTGTATACTTCTCCAACCTCAGTTATTTAACAGGGTTTAAAAATAGGACTTCAATGTGTTCTTGAAATAACTTCCTTTCAATAGTCTATCAAATTAAAGAATCTTGTCATGATATGCTTTGATATAGATAAATTCCAATGAGTAGTTCTCTAATTTAACATATTGGAAGTTTGTCCAAATCCCAATGTTCCCCAAGCACCAAAAGTTGAGCTGACTTATTTGCAATAAAACTAAAATGAAGCAGAGAAAACTGAAAATAATCAAATGCAAAGGAAAATAAACAACATAAATAAAACAACACAACTAAAAGGAAAATCAAACGAAAGCAAAGCTTATTTATGTACAAAAGGTTCCTACAACACTAAGTGAAATAAGGCTTGAGAACCAACCCATTGACAGGCAGATTCTCTTCCCACCCTTGTAAATCCTATAACTTATATGTTGAGGGGCCTAATTTCTCAGACTTTTGAGTGAAGGTGCATGGGCTATTGTTGTCTTGATATTGTTAATTGCACCCTTTTCTATGTCATTCCACTTAAACTATACACTTTTCTTAACCATCTTTTGCAAAGGCTTGACTATTTGTGAAAAATCAGGCACAAACCTTTGCACACAATTTATGGTCCCCATGAAAGATTGCATGCCTTTCTTATTGCGGGGTAAGAGAATATGTGTTATAGCTTCTATCCTTTCTGGGTCTATGGACATCCCCCTTTTAGAAATGATGTGACCTAATAGATTTCCTTCTAACGCTGCGAAAACACATTTCTTAGGGTTCAAAGAGATGTTGTATTTCTGATAACGATCAAAAATTTGTTTTAGATGAAACATATGGTCTTCTCTTTTCTTAGAGAATAGTGTTACCTCATCCAGGTAGACAACCACACCGATGCCAATTAAACCTAGGAAAGCCATATCCATTTCCCTTTGGAAGGTTTCTCCAGCATTAATGAGACCAAAATGAATTCTTCTGTAGGAAAAAGTCCCCCACTTCGTACGAAATGTGGTCTTTAGCCTATCTTGTTCTGCGACCAAGACTTGGTTGTAGCCTGAAAGCCTGTCCAACAAGGAGAACAATTCGGAGCCTGAAACCATCTGTAATATTTGCTCTATTGGCGAGAATGGATATATCCTTGTCTGAGGCACAATTCAAATTTATGAAATATACACGAAGTCTGATTTCACCAGACTTCTTTCTCACTGGTACCAAATTTGCCACCCACTCCGAGTGTCTCACTCTAAAAATAATCTTTGCATCAAACAAATTTTTTACTTTATTTTGTATCAGGGGTTCCAGCTTGGGATGCATCTTCCTCAGTGGCTGCTGAAATGGGTTCACACCCACTTTAATGGGAATAACATGTTGGATAATGCAAGTATCATAAGTCTTCAAATCATCGTAAGTCTAGGCAAATACATATTTATATTGTTGAAATAAACTGATCAATTTGCTTCTCTCACCCGGTGAACAACATTTCCCCAAGTTTACATACTTGGGTTCAAATTCTATCCCCATATTGATTAGCTCATACTGCATAGATGAGCTATGTGTTTTGACATTTGTAGGCTTCCTGAACTTATTATTCAAATCAAACATCCCCTCCAATGTTCTGACCCCTTTAGGTATGAAATTACTATTTTGAAGATTGGCTTGGTGTTCTTTGTCATCAATCACTGAGTCTTTGAAAGTATCATCATTGTTCAAGGATTCTAAGTTTTGCTGATCACCATCGAATACCCTCAAATTGGTGATATTGTCTGGCATAGATGGCCTGAAAATCAATTCAATTGAACATTTATTATTAGAAGGCACCAATCTTGCAGCAGAAGTAGCTAACAAATCAGCTGCTCCATTTTGTAGTCTATCAAATTGATGTTAAAAGCATTAAAATTTGATAAAATTTCCCAAACTTCATTTTGATAGCCCCTTAAATGTGGTGAAAGGCAATGAATTGTATTTCGAACCTGTTTAACAATTATTTCAGAATCACCATAAACTTTTAGATTTCTTACTATGAATTCAATGGCCTTCTTCAAGCCCTGGATTAAAGCTTCATATTCCGCTGTATTATTAGCGTTACAGAGAAAACTTCCTATGGCTTAGGGTACCGCAACAGACAGAGTAACCGCATAAATCAATCCCTTCCCAATATGTAAGAGAAATAAAACATCTAACACTAAAGGATCTTTAAACATACCTTATTCCGGATGGTTGATGTAGATCCTCGTTGAGCTTTTCCAATCCCACTTGTGTTAACAATTTTCTCTCTCAACAATCAACAAACAAGACAAGCATGCTATATAATGGTGTTAGACCTACTCTAGAATATATAATCAATAATGTATAAGCAATTAAAAGCATCCATGGATTCAATATTCATTTAAATGCACATCATTGGACAAATAAAATATATTTCTATTAATATAAATCAGAGATTACAAGAATGACAACCTCTGTTGGCACGTCTATGAATCGGAGAAACTGAGTCCTCCACCTGGGCCTCCACCACCTCAATCCTCCATCTCTCGATAGCAAGCTCACAAGCAAAGGAAAGCTTGGGAAGAACACCAAGTGCTCCAAGGGACAGAGGGATGCCACGACAACAATGGACTATAGTTTTCTTGCTCTTCAATTCCTCCCCTTTCAATGTATCCAAAGGGTGCCTTATATAGTGCTTCAATGGGGTAATGGAAGGTCAAATTCGAGCGATCTCAAGGCATATGGAAGGCCAAGAGACAAGTGACTCAGATCCACATCAAGGAAAACTCCAAAACTATTTGGCCTTTTGCACACATCCCGATGTACGCGGGTTTAAGGGTCATATCTGCGTATATATGCGAGAATGGGTTTAAAAGTTGCGTATGGCAAATAATGAATGTTTTTAGGGATGATCTTGGAAACATCAAAGGTACAAAAATAGTCCATGGGGTCCAAAGAGTCTACAGAGGGATAGGGAAGGCCATAAATGTGTGATCTACCAGGTGTGGTAAAATAAGCTGTAACAAATGCTCCCTAATGTGTGAGTTTAGAAGGGTGATACGATGGCCAAAATATATTATAAGTCCATCCCAAAAGTGGAGTGATGAAGAACTAGGTGGAAGAACCAGCCATCCATCAATACAGTACAAATACCTCTGCATATGACTGCAAGCACATACAATAGTCCCGGATACATAAGAGTACAATGGACATGAATAGGCATGATGCAAAATATGACATGTGTGGTCATCACCACGGACAATATAGATAGATCAGAATCTCCATGATGAAGATATACAAAGGATCATGATCTCCATGAAAGCTGAAGATATACAATGGATCAAGATCTCCATAATGGCTGAAGATATCTGACATATACTGGAATCAAGTCACGAGAGCTGAAATCTCATGAACACTGGCACGATCAAGGAGGTAGCATATCTGGAATGCCACCAATATGGAAAGTCTTCTACACAAACCACTATGAGTACATGTCCTACTATGTGAATAAAGGTGTCGAGGTCGAACATAGTAGTCCATCATCTGATTACCGGTCATTGATGTATACTGTTAACAGACGCGAGATCACCCACCGATAAAGAAAATGGGAATAAAGGTACTAGAATGCAATCTAACAAGTGTGAATAAATGTGTTGAGGTTGAACACTTGAAAGAATCCATCGATCAGGGGACATTGATGTATTCCCAAAACTATCGATGGCAAGAGAACCTGCCACTGATGACTGCATGTCTCAAGGCACTCAAAATGACTCTAGACTCCTATCCCAAAACAAATGATCTGAAGTCGATGGGATGAAATCTACTGGAAGGAGGGCATTAAGGAATCCCCCATCATCCAACATGAGGTACTCAGCAAAGCTGTATAATGTGGAAGGACTCGATCATAATGTGCACGAACTAGTACCAGTACCGGGAATGGCTAACATGCAAAAGTCAAGAAAACTAAGGAATGGCCGACTCAGGATTCAATATCCTTTGAACAAGAGCATAAAGGCGAATGGTGACTAAATGTAGGTAGCATAGACTCAATATACAAAACTGGGACATCTCTGCGACACAGGAGACATCGACAGAGGCTCCATAGGGACTGGAAGCTTAACTAGTCGATGGAGATAAACTCAGAGAAACGAGTACATCTCCTAAAGTCAAACTATTAACCCAACCAACGAATGTGATATACAATGCTCTATTCAAAGGTGACACAACTCGATTGCTGCCAAAGATAACATCTTTTCCTATCTAGCTTTTTGGTTTTTTGATTTTTTTTTGGACTTTTTCAAATATTTTGAAAAGCTTGAAAAAGAATAAAATTGTTTTATAGTTACAAACTAGGAGGAGACAAGTGTCAAGGGGAAAACAAACTAGTTCCAAGCAGTGAAACATACCTATGCTCAATGCAAGGAAACATGTGTAGGATAACGACACTCAGGGGAAAGTCCCCTCCCGGTAAAAATGGGGAATCAAGCTGCAAAAGATATATAAAATGGCTCTGCTTGGCTAGACATGCGACAAGCTCGGGGTATATGGATGATAATCAAAGTCAGGGAAGCTGGCATAAGGCTCAATAAGGCAAGCAAAACTCATGATAATGCAATTACAACTTGACATAAGGGAGTCCTGGGGAAAAGGCCAACAAACTTATTAGAGGAAATTTCAACTCAAAATGGGCCTCCTAAAATGAACTAATAAAATAATAGTTAAAATAATAAAATAATATTTATTAATTTTGGAGGAAGAAAAGAAAAAAACTACTTTTTTGTTTGTATTTTTGACATATCTCTCTGTGTTTTTACTCAAATTTCGATCGGGAGAGCTCGTTGGATGCGGAATTAAATTCCGCATCCAACGAGTACCCACTCGGCATACTTTTGATGGACCTCGCTACCCCAAAAACAAGAAATACCTGAAAAAATGGAATGATGATGTCATCATTTCGTTTTTTCAGGTATTTCTTGTTTTTGGGGGAGCAGGGTCCGTCAAAAGTATGCCAAGTGGGTACTCGTTGGATGCGGAATTTAATTCCGCATCCAACGAGCTCTCCCGATCGAAATTTGAGTAAAAACACAGTGAGATATGTCAAAAATACAAACAAAAAAAGTAGTTTTTTTTATGATAGCTATCCCCAAATTTATATTAAAAAAGTGTTTAAGACCTATACGGTATTTCAAATTTAAAGCAATTTCATTGGCTAACACATGATGACATGGAATTTGAATAAAAGTTAAAAGGCCCATTTTGAGTTGAAATTTCCTCTATTGAAGATCAAGAGGAGTATAAGGGTCTTGCGCAAAGTCATGGTGATATTATACAAAGGAATCCCACACCCTAAAGGAAAAATGTCGGCATGGGCACCAAATGCAACACGGGAGCTAACTAGGGTACCCATGTATGGTCAAGCTCTACCATTCACATCATGTCACTTCTAAAAGCAACAAGAAGGTTCCGTGACAAGATAGAATGGGTTCGTACCTAAGGTTATAATGAAACGGTCATAAGGTCATCCAAAGTGAAAATGGATGTGAAACCTAACCTATATGCCAGTTTAGACATAATACCTGAAATAGACATGAGCAGGTCAAAACCATGGTTAAACCGTGCTCAAAACAGACTCCTACATCATCAAATTAGTTCAAAATGGTTTAAAATGGTCAGAAATGGTCAAAACTATAGAAAGGGGGTAAAAATTTTCAAATTTTTTCTATAAATAGTAAAAAAATTGAAAATTCCATATCATTTGAAATTTTTACCCATTTGAGCTCAAAACTTCCAACTCGAATTTCGGGAGCATTGTCTGGTGAAATTCGACATCGTTTGATCCAGGTAACTCCTCATGTCCTCCTCTTCCTATTTCATGCAATTTTTTAAAGTTTTCATGGTCCATTTAATTTTTTATGCCATCCTAAATTGTGCATTTCATCCCACGCGGGGATCGGGGTTTTTTCTACGTATAGGGCTGTCCATACACGGAAAAACCGCCCAAACCCGCGTACATACACAGTTGTTTTGCAAACAGCCGTGTATGAGGCCGAGAATGAGGTTTTCAAGGGCAAATAATAAGCAAATCTCTTGTTTTTTGTGCAGGATGGTTTTAGAATGGAGGGAGAGGGAACATGGTGATGTAGAAGAGGCCGTGCAAGGTGACTTAATGGCCCAACAAGCATTGCATGCATGTGGTTTGTATAAGTTTTGGTGTCTTGGTAGCCTGAGGGAAAAACCAAGACTCCTCCAGATGCTAGTGGATTACTGGGATCCAGACTCTAAGAGTTTTCACATTAACGAGATGTCACTCAGTATAGAAATTGAGGACATATACTTTGTCACTGGTTTATCCCAACGAGGAGAGGTGGTAAATCTTCGATCTCGTGGGCCTGGAGGTGGATTGACTATTGATGAGTACATTCAGGTGTACTACTTTTTGGACACGGAAAAGGTTGCGAGTCAAATCCCGACAAAATCTATCCAAGTACTGGGACTGAAGGCCATACTATTGGCACTCGACAGGATAGTCGAATTAGCTTCACTCCACCAGGCCTCTTGACCATTGATGTTATATGCGGTGGAGTGTATGACTGAAGCACTGCGCTGTTGAGCAACATGAAACATCAGCTCAGTGACTGCAAGATGGGCAAGGTGAGAAACTTCAGTTTCTACAGCATACTGAGCATGTTCTTCTTTGAGCATGTACCAGGGCTAAGCCATAGAGTGGGCATTCCTCTACACGGAGTTCAAGATCCGTCCTAATGACGTTGGGAAAATGTTATGCACAGACTAGGCGGAGGTAGGGTGGATAACCCCTACCCAGTAGACTTCTTTCCATGGTGGCGGAGGTAGATCATTGCCATCGATGACTACCTCTATGTAGGGATAGACTTCCGTGGAGATCCGGACATGCCCCTACCACCAGAACCGGCATATGGCGACATAGGTAGCGAATCCCAAACCCACTTTTTAAGTTTTTTGAATTATTAATTTTTTTTGTGTTTTTTGATATATTGACTCAAAAGACATGTTTTGGTGTGACGACACATAGTGACAATCTATCATGTGTATGTATGCAGATGTTGGACCATGACGACCGGATGGTTTCCCTCATCATAGATGGAGGGGAAGAGGAGACAATATCATGGGTGCGAATGCAGAGCGGACGCTCCAAAGCATCCACACAAACTTCGTACGCTTGACACATAGGGTACCCATGGCACAAGTCGAGGACTTGCCTGAGGCCATGCACTGCCAGGTGGTTGGTGTACCACGGGCATGGGTTCGATTATTTTGACGGCTAGCTAGAGCCCTGGTGTGCTACCATGATCAGAACCTCCCTCCTCCTTCTCAGGCTTAGAGACCTAAGAGTATTTCTTTTTGTACTACTGTGTATTATATTTTGGTGGCTCAGAAGCCCCAATTTTGTATTATGACACTTATGTATTATGACGTCACATTTTGGATGTTAATGAAAAACTTTTATGATGATCGATTTTATTTATTTACATGTGTGCAAAAATGTATGTTTGTGATATGCTTATGGTCTATGAAACAAATGCCAATCTAACACATAGTTAGCATATGAGTCAGCAACTTGATTAAAAATTCTTGAAACATGAATGTATGTTATATTTTCAAATTGTCGTTCTAGCAATCTCACACGTAAGAATCTTCGTAATAATATCATATCCCTAATACGATACGATCCATTAAGCTGTGAAACCACTAACTGCAAATCAAGATGCACCTCAAGAGAGAGAACACCATGTGAAATGGCATCATGCAATAACTCAATAATGACACTATATTTAGCAACATTGTTTGAAGAAGGCCGTAAACATACGCCTCCTGAAGACAAAACTTAACCCGTAGGAGTATAAATCACCCAAGCAACCGAAACTGAGTTTTGAGTGTGACAAGTAGCACCATCGACGAATCCTATGTAAAGGGAGGACTCCATCGACATCTGCCATAAGAAATGGAAGCTAATCAACAAACACAATCACCATAAGAAGACCTAACTAGGAAACTCAAAAACTGTACAATAATATACAACAATCAGCCCTCACTGAAGATCATGCATAGTATTTTTTAAGATAGAGCCCATTTCTAGGCTCCGCCAAGGCTATCCCTTCATAACCCACTAGCTCATAGGTGCCCTTCTCTAACACACAGTTGACCACATAAGGACCATGCCACATGCAATTAAACTTCCCTGCCCCCAAGGGTTCTTTAGCTTGATCCCACAAAAGGACCAAATCACCTTCACTAAACTTCCTCAGACGGATAGACTTATCATATTGGGCCTTAACGCAACGCTTATTTACTTCTAGAGCCACTAAGGCATCTCAGCGCTACTCATCAAGCTGCTCTAAGTGGACCAAATGTTCTTCCAATGCGGAAGTGTTTGGTAAAAGCTCTATAGCTAACTTCAACGAAGGGATTTCGCATTCAACTGGCAAGATAGACTCCACCCCATGCACAAGCTGATATGGAGAGAAACCGATGGCAGTCTTAACCGCAGTTCTATGGGCCCACAAAGCAGGATATAACATGATATGCCAATTCGTCTTGCTTTGTGCGATGGTTCGTTGGAGAATGGAATTAAGTGATTTATTCACTGCTTCGACCTGTCCATTCGCTTGAGGGTAATAAGAAGAGGAATGCTCCTGCTTATACCCTAACTTTGAAGCCAACTCTTCCATCATTTTATTTTGAAAGTGCCTACCATGGTCAGTGACAAGCTCTTTCGGAATGCCAAAACGAGTAATAATTTGGTTGAAAATGAAATGCGTGGTTGTCTCACCGTCAGATTTAATCATGGGCATAGTCTCTACCCATTTCGTGAAATAATCGATAGCCATTATAATGTGATGATGCCCCCCAGCCGAAGCTGGGTTGCAATCCATAAAGTCAAGCCCCCACTTGGTGAAGGGACTGACGGTGATAATAGGATGTAACAGGGCTGGATGTGAGCGCATATTGCGTGCAAACACCTGGCAAGGTTGACACTTCTTGACCACATTAACACAATCTTTGAAGACCGACGGCCAAAAATATCCTGCTCTTAAGATTTTTTGGGCTGTAGAAAGCCTAGATAAATGACCACCACATGCCCCTCTATGGCAATCATTCAGCACAACCTTAGCCTCATTAAGGGTTAAACAACGACGTAAAATGGAATCTACCCCACAGTGGTACAGAGTGTTATCCACTATAAGGTAGTTCTTAGCTACATGACGTAATCGTCGTCGCTCATCCCATGAAAGGTGAGTAGGGACCTTCAACGTTTGCAAATACACAATGATATCCCCGTACCATGGGTCTAAATTTGAGGTAAGGAAAATATGCTCATCGACAAATGTATCCTCATAAACCTCTTCCTCCTCTGAACTTGGAAAATCAGATATGAGCTCCGCAAAGATCAACGATTTCTTTGATTTCACCGAAATGAATTCGAGATCGAACTCTTGCAAAATAACATTCCATTTATTGTATTTTCCCCCAATCATCCATCTAGTGAGGATGAACTGAAACGGATTGATATGAGCTACAACGAAGGTTCGACGAAGGAGAATGTAATGTCTCAATCTTCGAATTGCATGAACAGTGGCCAAGGAAAGTTTCTCCACATGGGAATAATGGATTTCCGCATCATTAAGGTTTCAGATCAAATAATATATGACATGCTCGTGGAGCTCCTCATCCTCCTGAACCAAAACCATACCAATTTTCTCCATGGACGCAGCCACATAAATCAAGAAATCATGGCTATAGTCAGGTGGACTAAGCACGGGGGCCGATGCTAAGGCTTGCTTAAGAGCATCAAAGGACTCCTAGGCTCACTCATCCCAGTAAAAAGGGGTGTCCTTCTTTAAAATACACCTAAATCCTTTAGTCAAGTTGGCAAAATTAACTACGAATCTCCGCAAGAAATTTTCCATGCCTTGCAAACACTGAAGAAGTCTAATATTACGTGGGGGAGACAATTGAAGTATTACCTCAACCTTTAAGGGATTGACTCTTATACCCTCCCTGGATATGATGAACCCTAGAAAGAGACCAACATTCACGAAAAATATGCACTTATGAGGATTTAACCGAACCTCGTAATGGTGACATCTTTCGAATACTAATCTCAAATGGTATGGATGACGCACTCTCAAACGAGAATGAGCAGCGAGGTCGTCCAAATACACTTCGATAATAATTTTAAGATCATGAAAAATTAAGGTCATAGCCCACTGAAATGTAGCTCCAGTGTTTTTAAGGACGAAAGGCATCTTCCGATATGCAAAAGTACCCCAAGGACAAATAAATGCAGTCTTATGTTAATCCTCGGGTTTGATCTGGATCTGATTATATCCAGAAAAACCGTCCATGAAGGAGAATACCTCACTTCCTGCACACTCATCCAAAATATGATCAATAAATGGTGTGGGAAAATTATCCCTAGGATAAGCACGATTTAAATAACGGAAATAAGTGCATATACGGATCGCTCCCTGCTTCTGATCAACTGGAATGGGATTTGAAACACACTCCGTCAGGGGAGCAGGATAGATAAAACTGAATTTTAATAGTTTCTCTATCTCTGCCTTAATGGCGAGTGCTTTTCTAGGATTCACCGCACGCAAATGTTGTCGAAGCAGCTTCTCATCCGGATAAGTCTTAGTCTCATGTTTGACAATACAAGGGTCAATACCTGTCATTTCCTCATATGACCAAGCAAAGATGTCATGAAACTCTTTAAATAGCTCGGTATACTCCTTGATCTCATCAGGGGAACAACTTGCCCCAATGTAGACGTTCTCAACTTTGCCAGGATCGCGAGAAATATTGATAGGAATAGTAGGTGATAAATTCGCCATCTTCCCATCGGCCATTTGACTAGGAGAGCTCAATGGAACCACGAGACTACCAATCTTCTCACTAAGAATATCCCTAAAGTCATCACGCTCCATACGGTTGAGTTCAGGAAGAAAATATGATCGATGATGTAATTCTTCCCAAGGTGGCTCAACCCTAGACATGGCCTCAATAATGGATTCATCCGATGGAAAAACATCGTCAAGGAAATCATGCGTGTGAGAGGACTTAACTGCCCACGCAGGCAGCACATACGGGTCCTCCTCCTTTGTCCACGAAGAGGAAGGACTAGGGTCTACAACTTAATCAAGTTTTGCTTGATATTCTACCAACGTTGCAGGAAACGACACATCCATTTCGATAGGTACAATCGAAGGACTCGGTGAAGGAATAATCCAAGGATCTTCCATATGGGTAGTGCGAAAAGACACCGAATTCAACGAGGATGAAGCCCCACCAAAACAAGATCCGATCATAAGAATGGGCGTAGGACAACTAAAGGTTCCCATAAGAGACAGATACATACCCACACCCACACTCCCTGTTGTCGGTTGAGAATGATCGATAATCAGGATAGAAGTTCCCAATGATGCATTAACACTCGAATTATGGAATGATGTCTGATAAATCGTAACGATATTTCCAATAAATGGAAAGCATACCACTTGAAAGAGAGAAGAGGCTGTGGCTTGCATACTATACATCCAATTTCGACCCAACAAAAGATTGTAGTCAAGGGGCGCATCAACCACCTCTACCTTGATCGTGACGGGCTTCCCTCCCAATTGGACCTTAAGAGAAGGAAGAATCCCGTGCGGATGAAAAGATCTACCATCAAAAGCTGTCAACATAGTAGCGGATTGAGACAACTCAGGAGAACCCAAACCCTTCTAACATGACAAAGACATCACGGAAGCAACAACTCCTTCATCAATCACAATGCGTTTGATAGTCATATTAAGACATTCTACATGAATCAAAAGAGACACATAGTAAGGCAAGCGAGGCTATATTCCCATGGTTTCAAATTTGATAACGGAAGAAGAGTTATCATCATCCACCCCAAGAGTAGAAAGCAAGTCTCTCCTCTATGGAGGACAAGTCTGAAGTACTTCAAGCACGGACATCGCACAAGGAGTTTGGCCCAAATCCTCAACAATGAAATAGTTCTAGGCGGCTCGAGCATTAGGATTGTGCCCTGAACGCTTTAGGACTCCCTTAGGAATGCGAGGTGCAACTTCAGGTTTATTCGTAGGTTTTTCGATACTCAAAGGGCTCTCGGGTGGAGCGTGTTCCTTTCCAAGGTCCGGTTGTGACGAACCATAATCCTTCGCACGAGTCACAACCTTAGTAGCATGCACCATGTTAATGAAACCATGACCACTATTGGATTCTGGTAGATTTTGATCTCCACCCAATGCACAATGAGGATCAATGGTCCTCGAGTTCATATTTTGATTATTGGGTAAAGGATTAGTTAACACGGCTGGGCCCTGTGCTATGAACCTCAAGGCATCTTCCATATGAGGGCACAAGTGAGTGAGGTGGTCCTCCTTACATAACTTGCAAGGAAAATTTACCTTACGTTTAGTTTGCTTGTCCCCCCCAACATTACGAGTGTTCTTGTCGTTATAATTAGCATTTTCATTCTTGTTCCCACCCTTACGATTATTTTTCCCTTTTGTCTTATTCCTTCCAGGTTGCTGGTTGCCCTTCTGGTCTGATGATTGCATGAAAATTACACCCGCCATTTGGGTAGGTTGAGATGAAGCCGTGGCTTGTCCCGACGCAGATTGATTAATTGATAATTGGCTCACTTGTTTCAAAACTGAATCCGCAGGTTTGGAACTTGTACAACCCACAATGCCATCAGCATGTGGTCCAGGCTTGATCTTGGGATCGAAACTAGATTGTGGAACATTAGGTATAATCTCATATAAAAGTCCGTATTGAGTGTAAATAAAATCCAACTCTTGTGCCCTAAAGATTGCTTGTTCCTCGTTTTGGACTCCGGCTGTAGAAACATCCTTCGCAATTTAAGGTAACAATGACTCGAGGAACCAGTCAAGGAGAAATTTCGGTGGTATAAAGGCTTTAATCAACCACTTCCGTCTATGCCACTCTTGAATATGATCCGAGATATGTGTGGCTTTGTCTTGCCAAAATTTTGATAAGAGTTCGGTACCAATGTCGTAACGTACGGGTATCTGGAAGTGATTGAGGAAAGTCATGGCAAGGTCATCAAATAAAATGAATGCACCCCTTGGTAACTCTATATACCATTTCGTTGCAGGCCCGGTGAGGGTGCATTGAAATAGGCTCAAACAGATAGAATCCTCATGTAAGGAATTGGAAGAGCACCAAAGGTGAAAAGTAGTGACATGCTCACTAGGATCTTCTCTAGCTTTGCCCTTGAACTTGGGAATGTCAAAAGGAAGCTTGTTAGGGACGGCTGGCTAGGCCGGGTCATGAGATACCGAATCATTCTTAAGTCTTGATAAGTCAGGTAAGTTCAACGTTGCAAGGAAAGGGAGCCTAGGTTGAGCCGGTCTATGCCACGCTCCTTGATAGTTTTGGTTCATGTAAGGCTGATTGCTATAAATACCATGGCCTTTTCCATAATAACCTCCTCCCATTTGACTCGTATAGGGCTGCATGGAAGCATTGTGATGTGGTGTACCTTGACTATGCGGTGCTACAAATCCATAATTGGAAGAGTAAGTAGGTTGTTGATACCTGCACCCATAGGGTTGATAGTTCTGTCCATACTGCGGTCCATAAGACTGTCCATGAGAAGCTCCATAAGGTGTCCCATGGGATGTCCCATGAGAATGTCCATAATTAGGGATATGGGGAACTCCTTGCGATGGAGCATAAGACGATCTAGAAATAGGGATATGACCTCCCAACACAAGAGGAGGCACTTGACTCTGAGATACTACCGTGCGAGCAGTCGCAGTACGAACATGGCTAGTGGCGATATTTTGGCTCGAAGGACCACGTGAATGAGGGGGAGGAAGGGTAGTAAAAAATGCATTCGAAGGAGTAGGGTTCAAGGACGATGGGACATGTGAAGGAATGTAAGTGGTGTTCCCAATGGTCACTCGTTTTGGTTCTGCTATCCGCATATGATTACTAACACTAGGTCTAGGATGAACATGTGAGGTTGCTTCCACCATGGGGATGGAAGGTGCAATGTGACTAGTGCTCCAAAATCTCTCCACATGGAAAGGAATAGGAGTGCTCCCAGGTGTAGTGCTAGGTTCAACTTCTGACTCAACATGATGTGCCAGATCGGGCGCAGGGATATCAACCATGCCATAGTGAACATGACTAGTTCTTGTGGGTCCATGATGAGTCTCGTTGCCTGGAAACCAATACAGGCGACCTGTGAATGAGGGATCATAACCAGAATGTGAAGGTATTTTTGGTGAATTATCATATATGGGAGTAGGATCTTCATCCCCAACCTCGTGAGGTGGAGAAGACATCTCAAGAATCTCATCCTTGTGATCTCCCATCGTGTGTGAATCAAAGTGAGAAGTAGTTCGCTCGGACTGTCTGTTTCTCTCTCCCAAAGGAGGAGCAGTCGTGGAAGGCGGAAGTCCTGCTAAATGACAAGAATAGTGAAGTCCCATGCCCAAATCCATAATGACTAAAAAAATGAAAAGACTCGATCTAATTATGCAAACCATAGGCAAACTAATGTGCACAGAGCATACACCTATAAAATGTAAAGCCAAATTGCAAGCAAACAAGGGTACGATATGTGAGCTCCAAAATGAAGCAGGTATGTCTCGCCTAGGAGAGGCTTGAGACTCCCATACACAACAAGCAGAGGTTCGTAACCAATTATAGTGGCCCTCAGCTTCAACACATATGCAACTGTGCTGTCTGACCCCTACCTGGCCAGGACACCTACAGAATAACCTCTGTGAAGTATACCCTCGATAACCTAGGTAAGGAAACTAATGTCACCTCAATATAATCAATGCTTAGGCGGACAGTCGAAAGCAGGATTGACCGTATGGGCAGGGTAGCAAAGCCTGAAACTCTCGAAAGAGCCCCCAGATACGAATACAATCCTGGAAATATCTCCGGTGCTACTCAGTTACAACCAGGGGTCATCCCAATCATAACCGCTCACAATGCCTCGTGATTAACTCCCTTGTAAGAGGAGGATCCTGAGAAACACTAATTATATAAAGGAATTTCACACTCTCACCTGGACAGACACATAAATGTTTCGTTTAGTGGTCTTCGAGAATTTACTCATAATGAACTATTCTAATACCCTAAAACCTAATCTTGTTGGTGCACCCTATAAAAGAAAAGAGTGTAATTCATTTTATTATGCGTTGATTTTAATTGGCTTATTACTCAAAAGTGCAAATGGTCGTGCAATTAATGATGTTATGATGCAACAAGAAGTAAAATGCACACCTAACAATCAATGCAAATGCACTGTGTCAAATGAAAAATGGGGTATGCTACTATGTGAAGTGAAAATTTCCTTCAAATGAATATGCAATCATTCCTTTATGAAAATCTGACTAACACTCTCCAAGCAAACCTAATGCAAGTACCATGCAAAATGCAAACAATGCATAATGATGCAAAAATCAAATGTTTTTGTATTTTTTGAATTAAATGAGATAAATGGCAAAAGTATGACTCTACAACCCCCAGACTCTGCAAGCACTATCAGACAACACCCAAGCAAAGCACCAAGGTAAAAGAGACCTAATGCACTAATCCCAAAACAAAAAATAGAAAATGAAATGACAAGAACATTCTCAAAAAATTTAAACTAAAAAGCGTCTCTGGTCAGAAAAAGGGGTGTATACAGACTCCAGAAGCATCCAAGAAGACTCATCAATCATCCAAACTCATCCAGAAACACTTAATCTTCCCCAAAAATGCAAAACTCAGGGCATATGTGATTGTTTGCAGAAAATCCGCATATATACGCAGCTATTCCAGGAAAACTCGTACACGCGACTATAAAGGAAAAAACCGTGTATAGGAAGAAAAGCAGATAAAAAAGAAGGAAAAAAGACAAGATGAGACAAAATTTACTCCTATCAGACACTACTAGGAAAACATGCCCCCAAAACTGACTCAGAAACATAGAAATCAGAGCAATTCAAGAACATTGAATGTTGATAAAACCCCCAAAGGAAATGACTAGGAACTCCCCAGTATGGTCGCCAATTCTGTTACGGAGAAAACGTTTTATGGATTGGGGTACCACAATAGATAGAGTAACCGCATAAATCAATCCCTTCCCAATATGCAAGATAAATAAAACATCTAACACTAAAGGATATCGAAATATACCTTATTCTGGATGGTTGATGTAGATCCTCGATGAGATTTTCCAATCCCGCTTGTGTTAACAATTTGCTGTCTCAACAATCAGCAAACAAGACAAGCATGCTATATAATGGTGTTAGACCTACTCTATCATATATAATCAATAATGTATAATCAATTTAAAGCATCCATGGATTCAATATTCATTTAAATTCACATCATTGGACAGGAAAATATATTTCTATTAAAATAAATAAGAGATTACAAGAATGACAACCTTTGTCGGCACATCTGTGAACCGGAGAAACTGAGTCCTCCACCACCTCAATCCTCCATCTCTTGATAGCAAGCTCACAAGCAAAGGAAATCTTAGGAAGAACACCAAGTGCTCCAAGGCACAAAGGGATGCAAACTCAAGTATAATCAAGCTACGACAACAATGGACTATAGTTTTCTGGCTCTTCAATTCATCCCCTTTCAATGTATCCAAAGGGTTCCTTATATAGTGCTTCAATGGGGTAATGGAAGGTCAAATACGAGCGATATCAAGGCATATGGAAGGCCAAGAGACAAGTGACTCAGATCCATAGCAAGGAAAACTCCAAAACTATTTGGCCTTTTGCACACATCCCGATGTACTCGGGTTTAAGGGTCATATCCGTGTATATACGGGAGAATGGGTTTAAAGTTCGCGTATGGAAAATAATGAATGTTTTAGGGATGATATTGGAAACATCAAAGGTACAAAAATAGTCCATGGGGTCCAAAGAGTCTGCAGAGGGACAGGAAAGGCCATAAATGTGTGATCTACCATGTGTGGTAAAATCAACTGTAACAATTAGTACATTCAAACTCTAATCTACAAGAACTAGTGCTACTATCTAAATTAAAAACTAAATGAACTATGTTACAATCAATATTGTCAGTCCACGAAAACTAAAGGAGCTCGGACTGTGTATCTGATTCATCACTGGCTTCTTCTACTTGATAGTTTCCTGGTTCAAGCTCAATGAAATAGTTACCCAAAACTGAATGTGAGAAATTTATAGGCTTATTTTTCCCTTCTAGTTGTGTTACGTTATTCTTCAGGTGTGGCTCCCTCGTCACTTTGATCTGATTATGGCAGTTATTATAAGGCTACCATAAGCGTGACCAGTCCGTTGCAAAGTACCCATTGAGTTTCACAGACTAGTCCCTACTCAAAATCAAACCACATGCTTCAGGTATGTCTACTGCCATGATGTTTATAAACTGGCAGACCCTTTCATATGCAGATAATCGTATCAGTACATCCTTAAACTCGCCTACCACTTTGACTATTGTTCTATACAACTAGATGATTTTACATGAAGAAGGTGTGGGTTGACCATTTATCTTTCTACAGACTAAAAGAGCCATAACATTGGAGGATGCTATAGAATCTACCAAAGAATTGTGTACATTGTGATTGAAAATCTCAAAAGAAGGTCGAAATGGTAATGTTTGGAATTTAGATCCCCCCCCAATGCTAGCTTCACTGATCTCTTCTTCTGATTGAACATCATCTTGGGATTTACTGGTTTGTGAATCAAAGGCTCCAAGAGCTTCTTTCTTTGTTGATGTAAGTTACACATTTCAAACAGAGAAATATTTGCCTTAGTTTTCTTGATATCCTCTATTATGTCATATCCCATGTCACCTTCTGCTGAACTTTTCTTGTTACTCTCCACTTTAATTTCTGCAACCTTTACAGGTTTACTAATCACAGGAGCTCTCTGCCTTGTTATGACTGAGTCAAGTACAGGTGGGGTTTGAGTATTACTGCTGATTCGCTTCATCCTTTCCTAAATCTTCCTAATCTTGGGTAGTAATAGAATTTTGTCCACTATTGGTCCCTTGCTTATTGTTGCGACATTAACTGCTGAAAGTTATACTTCCTCAGTAGGTTCTTCCTCATCCAATCCTAGCGTGGACATAAAATCCCACAGAAACATGGTAGTTTCTTCAGGTGCTTCCTCTGGTTCATGGGCCATGGGTGTTTTCGTCTTCAACTGCAGGCTCTGTTAATTTAGAATCTAGTAATTGGTTCATAACCAAAGTCATGGAGTTATTCCATTGTGGGAAATTCCTTTCAGAGTGAGGCTCTTGATGGAATGTGCAAAAATTGTCCATTCCAACTTTAGTGAAATTCAAAACAGAAGAACTGTGCGTAGGTGGTTGGGATGGACCAATTTCATCTCTTCTCTTATAATAAGGCTTGAATTGTTTCTTGGCTTCTTTATCCTTCTCCAAGTCAATGATTTTGTTGGATAACTTCTGTACCATCTTGACTACACCTTCTAATTCATTGGAACATTCCTCTTTCAGTCTAGTCAACAACAAAGGTTTCTTGCTGCAAAAAGTCCTTATCTCTGGTTCTACAGAGTGTTTTTTATACTTTCAAGTTCAACCTCTACTTTTATGGCTTCTTCATAAGTTTCTACCAAAGAAGGCTTTATTGACCTCTTAACTAACATTGATATGTCAGGGGAAAGTGCCGAAGTATAATATTCCATTAAAGTTTATTCGACAGGTTTTATGGAAGCACTGAAATTACTTAGCTGGGCAGCAAACCTTTGACTAATATCCTACACTTTCTCTTTCTTGTCCATCCTTAGAGCAAGTAATTCTTTCATCAGAGTGGTAGTGGTTCTTTGGCTACCAAACTTGCCTTTAAACAATATTTCAAAAGTATCCCAGTTTGTGATTGAATTTTCTTGTAAGCCGAAATACCATGATGTTGCTTTAGCTTTGAAACTATGTGGAAATAGTCTACATACTACATCATCATGCTCTACTGCTAAAATCTCTAGAGGCAAGAAAAAACTCTACAAGTGATCATCCTAAAAAATGCTAGCTCCCAGATCAAATTTAGGCAATGGTTTATCAGCATTCTGAGGCAAAGCATGCAATGGAGGAGCTAGGTTGAGTGGTGTTCTGGCTCTCCAAGCTGGTAATGGTGGAGGATTTGCATTAGCATTGACATTTGCATTAAAATTTGCAACCATGATTCGTGAAGGAGATTTAGGTGGAGAGTGAATAGATGACCGAAAAGGTGAACAATATACAGAATCTGGTCCCAACTGATCAAGTGGTTGAACATTTTCTTATAAAGACAATTTCACCAATTCTTCCAAATTCCCTACCAAAACTGAATCTTATGTGTAAGTGGGTGTTCTTCTAGGAGCTTCCCTTCTCGGTAATCCAGGGATTGTCTGCAATCCTCTAAGAGTCTTTGCATACAACCTTGTGTATCTCCTGAAGTGATCAACTACCTCCAAAGGAACCTGGTAAAGGTGTTCTGCAGTTTCCAGGTTTACTCGTTCTTCAAAAAAACTAGTTTTAGAGTTATCACTGGTGGAATAGTTTTGAGTAAACGGATTTCCTATTCCAGCCATGCATTGGTGACCCTCCTTCTAGCGCCAAAAATGTTGATGCCTGGAAAAATTCTAGGTACCGACAGTAGGGATTATCCCTAATAACCATTCCCAATTTGATGGTTTATTGTTTGAAATGGGGAATTCGTCCGGTTAGTGGCCCGACTATCGTAGAATTAAAGGAATGTTTAAATCTATTTTACCGGTTGC
>LPNX010868482.1:185456-224840 GCA_001517045.1 Pseudotsuga menziesii
GATGATGCTACACCTGCCATCACAAGGAGTTTAGGATCTTTATTCGTCCCTTGCAAAACTGTCTTCTTTGTTACCATAATCTCTACAAGATGATCTCTTGCGTCCACCCTTTTCGCTGATCTCATCATAATCCTCTTCTTGTTTTTATCAAAGAAATCATATTTAGGCCAGTTACTTCCTGTTCCCGAGATGGGATGAAAGGTATTAGTTCAATCTCTACTGAGGGAGATGGATTTTCAATCTTCATGACACTTTATGGGAAAAATGAATCCATGGGATTATCATGGGCCTGTCCCTGCTCCATATTTTCCCGATCCCAGTCCTCCTCCTCCTTTCGCTTAAGTTCATCTGCTGCTTTTTCTGCTATTTCTCTTGCTCGGTCAGCCGCTTCCTTTTGTATTCCTTCACTTTGCTTCCTATGACTCTGCTGTTCTTCTTCTTTTTTTAGCTGTGCCTTCTCTTCTAATCGCTGCTCTTCTTCCTGTAACAATCTATGGGCTTACTCTTCCTTTTTGCTGTCACGTCCCGGTCTTGACCCCGTTACATTAGATGTATAGGATGTATATATTGTAAAGGATCATGGTGTGGAGCTAAAGGCCAAGGCCCCACCATTGATCGACTATGCTATGTTTTGGGATTTAAATTGTCACCGATGGCATATCGGGGCATGCGGCACATATTAAGTTTCAGCATCATGTACATATGCATCTATAATAAAAATAAACACAACCAGCTACGGTCGCGGCAACTAAATCGAAGGGGCATGATTGTCTAAGGATAAGGGGGGAGTGAAATATTTAACCTATGGGCCAATGGGGAAAAGCCAAATGTCTATGAGAGGACCCATCAAAATGTCAACTACCTCTCTTGTCTTTTTTTTTCCAATCATTTATTTCTGCCAGAATGTGGTTGAGTTAGTTATTGCATGGAAGGGGAAGAGTATGGGAAATCAAATTCGAATTGGGCAGAGACCCATTTTTGAAAAACGTGTTCTGACTTCCTTGGCAAGGAAGATGTCCAAAAACGCAGGCCATTGTGCCATACATCCACGTTTTCCATTTTCCAGACCATTCTTCTTCACGTTGGGGATTTTGGGGAGCAGCTGAAGCTTTTCCTGTGTCTTTCATTCCACGATTTTGGCTATTGGTTTCATTTTTCCCAGGGATTGGAGGTCGTTTTTGTACTACCAGATCCTGGGTTGTCTTCCTCACGTTTTTGGAGCTACTAGTGCATTTTCCATTCACGTTTTTGTGATTTCATGTGTTTTTACCATGGCTGTGAAGAGCCATTCACGTTTTTGACTGTCTCAGCGACTATTGGCCTCATGTACTGGCTATTTGGGATGTTTTTCCCTGCTGTGAGTTGTGTTCACTGATGAGCTTCAGGACTGTGTGTTTTCCCCATGTTGTGAGCCGTTTTTGCTGTTACATTGGGCCTGTGTAATTCGTTTTTCCCTGTTTAAGCTGTGAGAGCTGAATTTAATTGCCGGAGTGCAATTGTTGGTCCTCGGACTGTATTGGGAGCAAGGATGTGGGCTGAGTTTTGCTTGATAAACCTGGTGGATGGAACCACACAGACAGAGCTAGAGGGCTGACCTTCTTCTCCATCACCCCTGAATAGCAATGGAAGGGAATGCAGGGCCTGAGGGACTGTGTAGCAGAGAAGGGACTGATTCCTTGTGTTGGGTGTGGATGGGTGTCTTAGAGGTCAGGCTAGTTCTGGTGTAGGTGTCCTTGGTTCTGTAATGAGCTCACCAGCTTAGCAAATTGCCTTCTCCAGCTTCTTAATGGCCTGATAAACCCAACTGAGTTGGCTTGGCCGAGGGTTTTGGACATCCTTGGCTATGTGTAAGCCTGCTAGTTCCCTTATTCCCTGGAGAATCATGCCCATCTCGGGGGTGGCAGCGTTGCTGAGAGATTAAGGAGCACGCTGGCCTATGGTTGGGTGGAACGTTGCAGCGACGTAGTTGGTTGCGCAGCAAAGCGTTCATAAGATAAGTGATCTTGCGCATTTTACCTCTGCAATTCCATATTTACTGTTAATTAAATGAAATGAACATGTTGAAATAATGAATGTGTGAATGCATGTTGTTTTCCGTTGTGCAAGATGAATTAATTAGGCTGTGTATGATGAACAATTGAATTTGTGCATGATTATACTGTCATGCATTCTTCCCAGCATTCTGTTTTAGCAGTTTTAAGCATCCTATTTAAGCCTGTACATGTTCATGGGTTCTTAGCCCGGTCTGATCGAGCTAGTAGTCGCGTCCTCTTTGCCGGTCGGAGGCATGGGGACATGACATTTGCTTTGTAGCTTCTTCTTCTTTCTTTTGCTGTTCACCAATACCGCTACTGCTTCCTTTGCCTCCCACAGTCGTTATATTCTTCTTGAATCTTCTACTTAAGGTTGTCATGTTGCAAGCATTGCGATATATCTATTCATCCTTATCCCAGTAATTTGTGTATTCAAAATGCACTCCTATTGATGCATAATAATAGGAATGAAATTTTTTTTGTCCAAAGTGAAAGTATTCTAATTCTTTCACAAACTCTGGTGCACTTTTTATTCTAGTAAACTTGTAACTACCTATGCAGAAAGGCAGTGGTGGGTATACACACTTTTTCATATCAAATAAGAAATTACTGATCCCATCTATGTAGAGTTGTCTTACCACCTCTTTATGAACAACATAGTCAGTGGTATACTTCGGTAAAAAATAAGGGGCTTTAGATCCCCCAAACATTCTTAAGTACAAACCTTCTTCCGAGAGGTAATAATTCCCATTCTCTGTCACTGTCTCCAATGTTTTTTCAGACATGTGATTGCATTCTATGAGGAAGATCATCTTGGAAAGCGGCATTAGGAAATCCTCACAGATACTCTTGTAGAAACTATAGTACTTGTGTGCCGAGAAGATATGATATGTAGAATATACAGGGGTCTCAGTCTTATCCCATTTGTAATTTAGTGTTGGGAACTGGTGGGTGCACAAAATGAAATCAACCAAGAAAGAGCTCATATATAAATATGAATTCCTCTGTGTCAAGCCCCCAAGTGCTGCACTTATGCATGTGGATAAACCATTTGCTACTATATAATCCTAGTTGAAGATGGCACCCTTTGTAGCTACAAAATAAATCACTGAACCCAGCTTATCTTATAAAACTTTCCATTCGCTCGGATGAAAATTCAGTTTAACATCCAAGCTAGAAGTTGGTATGGGGTATGTAAGTTTGCAGTTTCATATTCTCCAGAGGGATTTGTGAGGAACTACTTCCCATGAACCATCATTTTCCTTACACAATCGAAAACATCCAAGTCTAGCTCCTTCATCCACTTTTCTGTCAAATAGATATGAGGTGTAGGTAGATTACATGCTTGAGCTACATATGTCGGGCTGTAGGCAGCAAAAACTTGTCCATTAATGTTTGGCATAATCATCTTAGTTATATATTCCCTTGGAAGAATCTAGCCGATTACCGCGGCACATGGGAAGAGTTCGGGATGTGTAGACACCTTCATGATAACTGACTTCCTTATGTTTGCATATATTAGTATGTCTTCTAAACCTGTATCTAGGACAACCTGGTCCTTGGTCATCTGATAGATTTGACCCCATATGAATTCAGGCTCTACTCCAGTGAAATATTTAGTATCTTCCTAGATAATATCTAGCTTTGTTATGATTTCCACCTCTGGATAGTCCCCCATAGTCTGGACCTTCTTCTTTCCCTTTTTAGGCATGGTGCTATATAAAATTTGAGCCTGTCAAAACACCAAACAATGTATTAGATCTATTTTATGCATGTATGATAAATAAATATTGAACAAAACCACTAACTCTAAGATTCAAACAAACACAAACAACATGAGGTCAAACTTAGTCACAACTTTACCCACTCATCCTGAAACATCTCAATCAGCTCCAAGACACTAGAGAAACAACCTATGGCTACCCACTTTAGAACCCTAAGTCAAAAAAAGGCTACAATGGAAAGGAGCTAAGCAACGGGCCTCTAGATTCCGTAAAACATTTCCCTACCCAACTCGTGACTGGGCAAACTCTCCAACTCAAAGCACCAGGGGTTTTTTGTATGAACTGAAACTTTATGTGGCTCACAATCCTCAAGAAAAGGTGAGTTTCAAACATGACTCTGGGTCAAGAAACTTTCCAGACCTACCCCGACCACTGATGATACCATCTCTGCTCGTGCGTTGATGATGAGAACAGGTAACGACGCAGACAACAAAACGCTCTTCTGTCCGCGACTTTGCTACTGCACCATATTGTCATAACAGTCCTCATGGCGAGGTAGAGAGTATGAGTGGTGTGGGGCAAGTAAGGAAACCTACTGCCCTACTAGCAAAGAGTGGAGAAACCATGGTTTGTTGTGCGGGAGGTAACGAGGTGCTATAAAAAAAATTGTCTAAACCTAAGCTCAAAAGAAAACCTCCTATTGTGTTGGAGTATACTATGAGAATGGGAAAACCTAATATTGCAAGACCACTCAATCTTTTTCCCACAAAAATAGTAGAGGAGAATGAATAGGAAAGGATTCGAATACTACCTAGAGAAATGGGCTTGACCATTGGTGAGTGCAACCCTCGCACAACTGATGAAATGCACATAATGGTTGACAGCTCCACACAATGACGAAGACAAATGCTTCAATGGATAATAGAAATGACCGTAATACAACCCCCTGTGGCTTAAATATGCATCGTTTCGAGAAGGTTAATCAATGGCCCACGAGTGAAACACCGTTGGCGCCAACGTTACAAACTATCGACAAAACATTGCATCAACACGAACTAAGAGTGTAATCGATGGTTTCAGGAGGAAGCTTTGGATAGATCCGATGTTCATCGGATGGACAGAGACTTTCCTTGGTGGGAAGATATTATGATCCCACAGCGGCAAGGAATTAAACTACAACAGTGACTAATACTTTGGTCATTCACGTGGTATCGACTGAACCCTCAGGAAGATACCAGTTTCAAGCATACAGGCATTCGACAATATCGACAAAGATTCCCGAAGTAGCCTGTCGAAAAACTTATGAACAATTTCCAACATGGCGGGCGGATAAGGAAAATAATCTACTTCCGATGCCGCCGAAAAGTTTCGACAAGAAAACCCGATGCATCAGAGAGGCTGTCAACAAGCCATCGAAAGGAAACTCGAAATTTTTCTCTGATAACATCGGCTCCAGAGCCTGAATCTAATCGACGAATCGGTAAACTCTCATGAATTTTCTGAAAGAAATAAAGGATGCAAAGGATCTACATGCTTAAACGGTAGCTCCTCCACTACGTTGGCTCAATTTGATGAGTTCATCCGATACGGTGGGTAAAAAAAGCTGAGTCTCATCTTAATATTTTTTCCGATTTGTGAACAAAACCAAGTTAGGAAAAAGGTCCTTAAAGGGAAAGGGTAGTCTAGGAAGGCTTAGAAACTAGAAATAAAAAAGGGGGGGCCCTAAAACATGAATTTTTTTGGGGGTAGTGGTTGCAGCAGCAACAGGTCCTATCCATTATATTCTTTTGAAGCAAAGTTTTTCATTGACCTCCAAGGAGACCCCTCCTTGTTGAGCTCAAAATATTAGGCACAATTCGATGAATTTGAGACTAATTTGTCAAATGAGGAGGAAGTCAAATCTATTGGTGAACAACTCAATAAGAGGGTTATGAGAAGGATTCCTTTTGAAAATAGTTGTACAAGTGGTATGCGAAAAATGAAGGGCCTAGAGGTTGGGAAGTGACATCCTCTTGGGGCTTGGGAAATAATAATATTTGAGAACTTCTAGAAAAGGAGATAGAAACTCTTCAGAGGATATTTACTTTGTATCCTAATGCAAGAGTTTTTGTGGAAAAGGATATTCATAGGTATATTCCTTTAGATACATCTCTTCTGTTCAATGGATCCATGCATGCACATAAGGTCCTCTATCATAACCTTCCTAACTATTGTTTTTCTTGCTCATCCCCTCCTTTGATTAAAGATTGTCTCTTGTGTAAACAAGAAGCCTTCCAAGCTACTAAACATAACCACTCAGTTGAGAAAAGTTAAACCACCAAACCCACATCAAAGCAAACAAAGGACTCTCAAATTTCAAGTACGGTGACTGTAAAATACAAAGAAGTAGAATGAGAAAATGCTAAAGTAGAGTTCAAACCTATGTCTTTAGGATAGAAATTGCTAAAATAGAGTGCAACACTATGTCTTCAATGGATATAATTGGGTTCCATGCAGGATTTGTTAGTATAGTGCAACAAAGTAGAGATTACAAAGTGTCTCGAGGTCAATGATGGGACTAAAAAGGATTGGCCAGTGTGACAAAGTAGAGTTTGCAAAGGTATTTAGGAGAATGATGGGATTAAAACAAATGATCAGTGACAGGTGGCGCTGGAAAAGTGCTAGAAAGATTATGAATCCGACATCAACTTTTCCCAAACTAGAGACCATTCAACCGATCATCATTTATCCACGTCTAATAGGATAGATACCCCTCTGATGATGCTACTTGTTAATGCTTGAAACTAGAACATTTTCTAGATAACTAGAGTACATGATTTCCTCGTGCAGTCTTTCTACACTTTGGCTCACTGCTTTCTGACCTTGGGGGAGTCCCTTTTTAAGCTCAAAACAAAGTATGAACTTGGGATACCAAAAAACATTTCTAAGTTCTAACAATGGTTTGTACTCTCTGTTATGTAAAAATCAGTCCTGAAATCCGCGTTAACTTATTCTGGACAACAAAGTATAATGCAGATTTATAGCTAGTAATGAAATTCTATTTTGGGGAACTGAGCAAATATGTTGTTAGATCATCTCAAATCTACCCTTAAAAGCGAATATCTAAAATAAAAGTTAAAAAAGGAAGCTTTAAATCTTAAAATTATTTACTGTGACCATAGTGGGTCTTATTCAAAGAGGATGTCCCTGGACATAAATTAGCTAACTCATAAGTGTTGAGAAATATATCTTGGACATGAAATTATGCATAGGTTCAGTGTGAATGTGTCAGAAGTGGTTTGAAGCAAAATTTGTCATCCCGTCTACTACCATGTATAAGAAATATCGTCCCTGCACCTTGGCCTAGGAGCTATCTCTTCACATAGATAATGTCCTAACATTAAAGGATAAATAACTAATTTGACAACACTTTTGTTAAGCAAGAATGGGCTCATTCAAGTACATGAAACCATGTTGGTGTTTATACCAAATATCTTGACAAATTTTTATGGTTTTTTTATTGCTTTTGTTTGAAGCATTTTGTCGATTTTTGAAGTTTGTGTGTATTTTGGTTAAATATTATGTTAGTACCTTGAATGGTTCTAGTTCTCATTTGATGCTTGATTTAACCCTTTGTTGTAGCTTAAATCAAGATTGGTTTTAGTCGATTTCCATTGATTCATGGTTTGAGAAAAGATGTTTTTATTACCTTTTAGTTGCATTAATTAATTGTCTTCACTTTTTGATTCTTTAATGCTGATTGTATATTTTATTTGTAAATACTTATAGTTATTCAGAAAAATAAATGGGCTATACATAGCTAAGCGAAGAGAAAAATGGTATATGCACTAGGTTCCTGTGCATTGATCATAGGATACCTATTGGCATGAGACCAACATTCATCTAATGCAATAATCAATTGGCATAATTACAATGCATAATTGTATTAGCCTCCACGGACTCTAGGGCTGGTCTATGATTGTTGATGATTGTTTTGATCCCTCCTGGATAAGCCGTGATTGTTGGTGACTGTGCCATTTCTCTTTTGTAATGGTTTGTGATTGTGTATGGTCTTCCTTGGATGGGCCATGGATTATTTGATCCCTTAAGGTCTGGGCATGACCTCTCTTGCAGGTCGTGACTGTTGTGTTCCCTCTAGGACTAAATCATGACTGTGTTTACCCCTCTTGGATAACCCGCGACTGTTTGGAACTCTCTTGTGCAGGTTGTGACTGTTGGTGTCTATGTTTGACCTCCCTCTAGTTGGACGTCACTGTTCTTGGCCTCCTCCTAGCTGGCCGTGACCTTATTTGACCTTCTCTAGCAGGTCGTGAATATTTTGGGAGCCCCTATGGGTTGGGAATGATTGTGTTGGCATCCTCCTAACTGTCCGTGACTGTGATATACCCTTCCTAGCTGGTCGTGACTATGTTTGATGTCCTCTTAGTAGGTCGTGACTATTTTTCAGTCCTCTAGGGATAGTCTGTGGACTATAGTAGTCCTTTCAGCTAGGTTGTGGACTGTATAAGCCCTCTAGGGATGACCTTGGGAATGTGGTGGCTCTTCTTAGTTGGGATATGCCCATTTTCAACCTCTAGGGATGGTCTATGAATCTGTTAAGTTTGCTATAGGGTTCCTTACCGTGTTTGGGATTGAGTATATTTGCTGCTAGGGTATTCATTCTTGGTGACTGGGAATCAGGATATCTTGTTATTACTGTATGTTCATGCCCTAATCCAACTGCACTATAACCCTCTCTCTCTCAAGGTATGTCTTTTGGCAGGTTGTCCTTACAGTGACAAGAGCTAATTCCAAAGATGTCTGAGTTTAAGACTGATCCAAGCTAGATCTAAACTAGCAATGTTATTGTTTATTAATTATTGTTCATTATTTTATTGTACTATGGCTATTGTTTATGTTCTATACATTGAAATTTTTAAGTCATCTCAAGGACCAACTTTCACACAGTGACCATTGGATTGTTAAAGTTGAAAGAGATGAAAATTATGTTTTGAATTTATTATAGTAGTATTGTTCTATGAATGGCTATGAATGAAAATCTAAGCTATGAATGGAAATCCTAACCCCAAGAACTCCTCTGGTAATGTTCCTACCTACCATGTCCATGTTGAGCATATCCTAAAAGAATTTCATTCCATGAGACCACATTTCGCTCTTGCACTTGGTCAAACACTTTATGTGCATCCTCCAAACACCCACATTTAGGATACATGTCTACAATATCCACTCATCCTTGCTTGGATATGAAGACATCATTAAGGCCATTGCCATTTGGTATTTAGACCAAAACTTGGAATACAACAAATGAACACAAAATTTGAAGAATCCCTTAACTTATGATTAACAAGCAGAGTGCCATTCAATGTGTTTTATAAATCAGTGAAAGATTCGCCAAATTTTTACAAAATTTTATAAGTCAGTAAAATATTCTCAAAGTTTTTACAATATTTTATAATTCAGTGAAATGTTCGCTAAGATTTTAAAATATCTTATAATTTAGTGAAATATTCGCTAAGATTTTACAACATCATATAATAAAATGAAATATTCTCCAAAAAATTATATATACATATTATATTATTGATACAATTTCCTTCAAATTTTCCTATATATCGGGAAGATTCACCCATTTTTTATGCATATAATTTTTTTTTTTGGGGGGGGGTGGGTTCTTAAAATCATCCCTGGTAGGACCTTTGACTAATTTTCTAGCCTGAGCTGAATGGGAGACCAATCCAATCGCAACTTTCCCATGCTTTCCCATGCTTTCCCATGTCTGTTTTATCAAAATGTTCACATCAGATACCGGGTCTAAAATGATATAATCTATATCATAATCTCCTATTTGCGCAACCATTCTTAACTCACAACCAGTATTTGACCTTATTCCGACATGGTTAAATTTTTTGTTTGGTCCCAAATCTTCTTGAGTTTCTTCTATGAGCGCTGTCAATTCTATGATAACATGTTTATCATGGATTAACGATAAGCAAATTTTGAAAAAATATTTAAGTTTACTAACCTTTCCCGTCGGTTGCTTCTGAAATAGCTGATCGAATCTTTCAGACATCTCTCGTACTTGTCCTCTTGGTAGCGTAGGATTAGACGTCGACGCTTGATTCCTGTCAATGAATTCTAGTCGCACGTCAAGGAATACTTCCTTTTCTTTTTGGACGTCGAATGGTACTTTCTTTTGTGCTATCGGTCACACCTCTAGTTGGTCATGCTGTGCATTTTGGTATGCTCTAGTTGCAACACCTCCTCTTATTATGAAGACAATGTTTGCTTCTCTCAGCTTAGCATAAATCATCTGGATGTTCTGGTTAGGATTCAGGTTGGGATTCAACACGGGATTATGATTTCCCACAGTTCAATCCTACCACTTTGCAATCAATTGTGGACATTGTTCAACAGTATGGTCAAATGCTTTACAATATGAACATATCTTCATAGGACTTGCACAGTCCCTAGAAAAGTGTCCTGGTTTTCCACAATTATAGCATATGATTTGACCTCTTTTGCGACCAAATACTCCTCCCCCCTTTTGTTTTCCTCAGCCCCAAAAATTTCCACTCCCCTAGGTCAAGAGTATTGTTGCAGCAGCGGATACTTATTTTGTTGGTATTGTGGCTGAGGATACTAATTGTGTTGATACTGGGCCAGTGGATATTGAGCAGGTGGGAATTGAGCTTGCATGCACTCAACTTGTATTTACTCGTCATTCTTCATTAAGTAGGTATCCACTGTTTTCTCCTGCAACAACTGGAATGCTCTGCGATCCTTCTCATCATGTCCTATATATTTACAAAATTTACAGTACAGATTAGATGGTGTACTTACAATCTTCTGTAAGTACAAGAATTATTGCGATCAATGGCCTTGGGTCTAACATATTATACACCAAGGCATCCCTTGGGTGTTTATCGGGTTCGACGCTCCTGCTACGACATAGTTCATGAGTGTCGAATAATTATCTTTATGGTGTCCCTTAGTTTCACATCATGTACAACATAGCTCTTCTTGGATCTCTTTCCCTTTCTGGTTGTCCTGGAGTTGTAGCATAAGATTGGCTAGTTGTGATTGAATCTACATCATTCCTGCATCGATCTCTCCAATCGGTGATGATTCTAACTTCATTGTTATCTCGAGATATTTTTTCTGTGACATAGTCTTCTAGTGTTGCATCAATGGAATTGGGATGTGCGAAATCAAGGTTACAATGAAACATTCCTTGTGTTGAACATATGACATATGAAATATTACTTTGTTTATCAATGTCTTAAATCTCTGGTCAAAGTCCTAGGCCGACTCTGTAGGTAACTGCTTGATTTCTTTAATTTCTATGATGTACTCCAACATAGATTTTGGATTTCTAAACTCATCTATCAGTATGAATCGAATTTGTTTAGGAATATTTTGTGAAACTCCTATTGGAACTATAGAGAACTTCATGTACCAGTCTAGCGCTTGCGCCCTTTAGGTTGTTATCACCTCTGCTTTCTTTATGTCTTCATCTTGGACTTGTCGCATGGTCCACACGGCTTCACATAGAAACCAATGTTACTCTGGGTATTCTAACCCATTTCCATTAAATATAGGCAACTTAATATTGTTTCCAACCATTATATTGGCTCGAGTTACACTCGAACACAAGTTTTGACTAGCCGGACACCCTCGTCCGCTATTTGTAGCATTAGTATTACTTGTATTTACAAAACTACTGGGAGATGAGTTTCTAGATCTTACTTTCGACGATGTGCACGGGGTTGTAGGTGTATCATACTTGTGCTTTGGGTATGGATCTTCTCCTTCTCCTTCTTCTATTTTGAATATCAACTGATATTTCTCTTCTTTTTCACAAGAACCTTTGTCAAAGTGCGACATGAACTTGTAATTTTCTCCTCTGGTCATACTGCAACTTCCTCTCTTGGTTGTAGTTCTTCTTCTTTTTCCCGACCGAAATATTCTTCAACTTCTTAAATATCCAGCCTTTAGTCCAGTTCCACAATCACTAGGGAACATCTAAACTTACTTTGCTCCATTTGTCGCAAGCACGATCCTTCTAAATGCCAAACTCCATTCTCAGTATTCCTTTTTCACATACAAGCATCTTTATCCAATTTTTCAAAGATATCAAGTATCTTCCACTTGGTCCTTGGAAATTTTTTCTTTCCACCTCATTGTATGAGGTTATTGTGTCGAAAAAAAAATCAGTAACGTATCCCTCTAGAATACTGTCCACCCAAAAATTGACAGCCCTCGACACAGGGTCGCTAGTACTCTTTAGTCATTGAATCAACTAAGGATTCCACTCTGTTATTTCTCCTCCTTGGAAATTTTTCATTGGGTTTCTAACTTGAAAACCACTCATACAAAAAAATGGGAAACCCAGAAAACAAAATATTGTGAATATCTGTATAAAGGTATCTCCCCAACCACTTCGTCAGATTCAATCACGATCTTTTACTTTCTTCTTGTGCAAACTCTAATGCTTTAAAATCAACCCAGTCTTTGATTTTCGGGTTCGTTGGATACCAAAACAGATCCCTCACCAAAATGATTCACGGTTCTGGTAACATAACCATTTGTTGGCATTATCTTTCTTTGACCCAAGTTCATATTTCCTTTTGCATGCAACAAAGCCCAAGATATTGACCCAACATAGCAAGGCTCAATCGATAGCACCTATGATGCAGATGTAGTCTCACTTGAGATATCTCCTTATGGGTAACTTCCAGATCCAGTTTTCTGTAATTGGATAGGTAGGGATTTACTCTTATTGGCACCTTTCTAGCTAGCTCGATTGAATATGATGGGTGTATTACTTATACTTATCATGCACAGTTAATATGCGACTCTATTCATCTGTCGATAGATATTATAACAGTAAATATAGTGAAATATAGGTGATTCCGACTACAACAGTGTGACAAATGCATATAAACTCATTCGTAAGCAAATACATAAACAATTATTCACATTAAACATTCATGCAACACAACCACACTCATAATTTACACATTCAACACATTATCTAACGTGGAAACCCATCCGGGAAAAACCACAAAGGTGCTCTTCATCTAGCATGAAAAATATATCGCACCTTTTTGTCTAGACACTGAGCTACAGACTCTGTTCTAGCTCTTCTTCTCCTATATATAAAAAATTCTCTCTCCTCTCATGCTCTCCGGTCTTTTTCCAGTGGTTCTTCTCTACTTGAATCTATTGTTGATCCGCACACAGCTTGGATCGACTTGACCTTCTCTACACTTCTGCGCACTCAGTTGCAGGTTCTTCGACTCTTATTACATACACATAACAACTAGCTAACTCTCTATTGTACTAACTAGCTAAAACAAAAACAATATATAGGTAAGAAATTAAGTCACTAGGTAAGTAAGTGACATACAACTTGATTTCTTCCTTTTATAGACTCTTTACATGTCACTATCAGCAACTTTATTTCGTTAGCCAACAGGCTGTCATTCCTATTCTAATGACATTTGTCAGCAGGCACTAATGACCTGAATTACAAATATTCTTTCATCTCTTAACAAACATGTGACTTCCTCCAACTCCAGCCGACCTCGTACCCACGATCTTCCTCGAACTATCGTTTTCAGCTGCTGCACACCTTCTGACATGGTTTCTTCCATTGTAGTTGGTATCGTCCCATATTTTCCTTCTGTCATGGCTTCTCTTCTGTCGCAGCTTCTTTTATATCATGGCTTCTCTTCTTTCACTAAATATTCTCTCGTAAACTCTCTTTCTTCATGAAATCTTCTTCTGTTGTAGCTTCCTCTACGACTTACTTCTTTCCTTAGCTCTTTCTTCCTTATCTGCTTCTATCCTTCCTTCTTCTGCTTTATGTTCTTCCTTTGTCTGCTTTTGTTCTTCCTTCTTTTGCTTACCATTCTTCCTTCATCTGCTTCTTTTCTTCCATCTCTACAATTTTGGCCCAGCTCCATTTCCTTCCTGCAATCAGATCCTTCACATTCTTGAGCATAAACTACTTGAATTCTGCCTGTCTTTTCCTAGGGACAACATACCCCCATATCTTAGTGAGATAGGACTAGGTGTCTACAAATACTCCTATGTGTTGTGGGTGTATGTTATACTTAACTAGTCATAATGTCAACCATGGATGACCTCATGTGCACCATATTCTCCTCTAACTAGTATTAATTGCTACCACTTCCACGTCCTCCCTAGGTATCGATAGTTGGATATAAGAGAGAACCAATATACCCCCTCATTTAGTGGTGTCAATCTCTAATGAAGGAACCATTTCCCTACCCCCATCAATGGCACTATTCATTGATGTACCATTCCCCCCACCTCCCCCCCATAAGCATACAAGTAATGCAATTCAAGAATGCCCTCACTTTACCTAGTCTCACCCTCAGGATCTCCATTTGGTATTTAAAAACCCATATTCCTTGAGGCAACCCCGGAATGATATGCACATATCAATTTTACACCAATTACTCTGGTCAATGCCTCACCATCTGAGTTTCTATGGCCAACATCACTTACCACAACACAATCGTTGGTCCCTACCAAGTCCACAACTGGGGGAACCAAGTCCCCCTTGATGAAAGTGATGAAAGTAATTGTTGGGCCTTTGAATTGAATATATTTTATAGTTAATGAAGCCTGCGTTTGTTCTTTTAATCTTCCCCTTTTACCTTGTCATAATCTCTTTCACCATGATTATCTCATATTTTAATAAGAAATGTCATCCAAAGCTTATAAGGTAATTATTCTTATTAATTAGTGACTTTCCCATTGTTTTTGGTATATTAGGAGAATTAGGAGTCGATTATTACTAATCATTGGTTGTGAGTTCATTTCTTGCAACAATAGTCATGTTCCTACAACAACAATCATGTTCCTGTAGTAGCTTCGAAAGTTATGATAGTTGCGATCTTCAAGGGACAAATGGGGCACATAGGTTTTGTTGGAAAATGTGTCAATATGTTTTTATGCTCTCCAAATCATTCCTATGTCACATATGACATCCCCAAATCGTGGTCAACTGTTCTGGCGAAAACGCAATCCTGTAACGATCACTTCTAGGTTCATGCATCATCATCATTATTCCTCATAGTGCCATGTGTCTAATGGATAAACAAACACATAGATATGATATATGGATGTTTGTATATGGTTATGTGTCCATCAGATCATGCCTAGGTTGCACGTGTGAATCTCCAAGCACTTGGTGAATGAGTTAATCTAAATTTGCAATAGATTTCAAATAATCAACTTTTGACACAATTTCCAAAATGATGGAGTTGAATAAAAAATATAAAACATGGGTTTTGTTTAGAGCATAACAATTTGTGTACTGTTAGAGCCATTTTCCAAAATTTGATATGGTTTAGGAGATACTGGTGGATCTTAAAACATATTTTCATGATTTTCTCCTAAATTCTTATAAGTGCACTCCTAGAAATTCGATCATGAGCTCATGGGTTGGAATAATTTTTCCTCCTCAAGATAAGAACATGAGTATTTATCTAAACAAACTTCAACTATTTAAATATGTGATCCATATATTGGGATCATAGATTCACTTATTTAGGGTTTGGTTTTATCCCTTATAACCTCTTTTCTTCATAAAATGCATGTATAAATATGAGGGAAAAGTCATTCTTTGGGGGAATTAGATTGGAGACTTGAAGATCAGACAAGAACAAGGATTCATATTGATTGTACTATGTTATGATGATTAATGCAAGTTGGTTTCTGATGCATCTTTGATTATAAGTTCCGAGTTTTAATTAAAAGTAGTGGGTGTGTTTGTTAGAGAAGGTAGTGCCCCCTTCCTCTCAGAAACACCACTTTGGTGTGTTTAATTTATTTGTTGAGTGTTGTGTGTATGAATTTATTTATTATGTGTATGAGTGTATTGAAAACGATATATTCTATTTTTCTGAGGGTTTCCTGTAGCTTATAGTTTTCAACACATTTCCTGTAGCATAGTGATCTAGTGATTTGATAGTAATTTCATTTCTAGTAATGATATTACAGTTATTTGAATTGATGTCGCGATTTAAATAGGATTTATCTCAATCATTCCTTATTCAATATTAAATAAAGAAGATACTTGTAAAGTAATGTTAAGTTGTATATGCTAACCTAGATTTCTACTGAAACAATCCATAGCTAGGTAATATTGGTCTCGAGGATTCATCATTGTAGTTTATGATTTCATTTTATGAGCAGAGTGCAAATGGTGTGATATTTTGTAATTAGATTCTTTTGGTATTGATATAAATAGGGAAAAGCCTTATAGAGAACCTAATTTTTTGCTTCATATCTAGGCTGGATAGTATTAGTTCCAAAATATTATAGATTTTGTTTGAAGAGTTACTTTTCATATTTGCTTTGATTGGATCCTTTTAGGAATTAATATAAATAGGGAAATGCTTACAAAGAACCTAACGTTCTTCTTCATAACTATGTTGGACAATATTAATTCTAAGGGGTCAAATACTTTGGTTGAAAGTTAATTTTTACTTTTAAATTTGCTTATTGTTGAATGTGGAGGATTGACTACTTGATGTGGAGGATTCCACATCATCAACAGTTCGCTCCCTCAGGTTACTGCATAGAGACTCCCCAACACTTTCAATATTCTTTTACACACTATCAATACACCAAGTGCATCTACTTACGAAGGGACCAAGGCCAAACATAGTGTTAGGATTATTAATCCCCACTTGTCCAATTTGGTTATATGTCTAAATCAGGAGTCATGTCTAAATCGAGAGTCCATCTAGTCTATTTTTAGTCACTAGCACCATTGGGTCTACTTGGCCTAATTGGGGCACATGTTCCAGTTGCTAAAGTACGGGGAACACTAATTGAGGCCTACTGCCATTGATTGCACTTGCATGCATCAGTTTATGAGCCTCCTAGATCAATCCCTACAAATTAGGAGCCACTAGGAGTGTCGATACCAACCAAGGTCAGTTGAGTTGAGTTGGTGACTAGTCAAGCTCAGTTAGGAGTCAGTTACATTCAGTTCTAGTCCTCTACATTCAGTTAGCACTAGTTTTGCATGGTTGCATGTAGGAGAGGCACATTTCTCACCTACCTCAGTTAGTTAGGATTCGTTAACACTGAATTAGATACTTGAGTTGTGATTTAGAACTCCAATGAAATTTGATAATGATTTAGACAAGGTCAATTAACCATTCAGTCCTCCGATAATGATTTAGACAAGGTCAGTTAACCATTCAGTCCTTCGATAGTGATTTACAAAAGTTCAGTTAACCATTTAGTCAAGTAGAGTCTAATCAATTCGAATTTCCTCACATGGATTCGAATTGCTTATGGATATTTAGTCATTATACTTCATTGTAGTTATTATCTAATTACTTTTTATTAATGAAAGCATTCATAGTTGTAAGCCATTTTTGCACTGTTTCATTCTTCAATGACTAAGTAAATTGTATGATATAATTTGTGAGTTGTGTGTTGATCCATAGATCTATGTGCTCAATTTAATATGGTATTAGAGCATAGGTCTCAGGTTCAATTTCCCTGAGCTACGTCATAGGAGGGGTGTTGGAGTATCGATACAACCTTCACATGGTATAACCGCTGCACCTCTGGGAATATAAAACAAGTGGACTAACCACTACTCCTGGTGATATGGCCTTGTGATGGGTTTAAAATGTTCATCAACATATGCAGGTTTTGGTGTAACGACAAATATTACCTCCTTCAGAGAGATGCAATAGAAACCCTGTAAGATGCTACATGGAAAGGGCTTAGTCTCACTACATTTAGAAGAATAGAGTTGATCATACACCTCTTCATCTAGCAAGAGACAAAGGTTACATTCCTCCTTCCTTCCATCATCATTTTGGGAGAAGATGGAGAAGGCTCGGGTCTGTTCCCATTTTGCTGCTGCCAAAACCTCATGAAAAGACATCTAGAGACTTACCGCTCCTGAACTCTTCCCAAAATTTAAAAGGAAAGTAGGTTTGTTTTCAGCATAGTTCTGCCTCTTTTACTGCAAAAAAAAAACTCTGAAAAAAATCTCAGAAGACTGTTCCAAAAACGGATCTGTCAAAGAGAAGGCAACAGCCTCAACCTTAGGCCTATGGATGAGGCCTAATCTTAACCCAAAGAAACAACTTGAACAAATTCAGGTTTGTTCTTTTATTCTTCCCCAATCAACAAAAATATCTCAGACAACTTCCCCAAAAATCCTCAGTTAACTGTATCCCAGCGAAATTTCTAAGGCCCTCTCTACAATTTTGGGTCTGCTGCTGCTACCCGAATTTTACCTCAGTCAATTCTACCTGCAGCTTCCACAGACCTCTGAATTTTCCTCAGTCAATGAGAGAAAAACCTCAGAGCTATTCCAATTTTTTTCATCTTCTATATGAAATTTCGATGGGGTATTTATACTGGTTTTTAAAATATTTTTGGAGTCGACATGCACTATATTTATTTTTAATTTTATATATATTTTTTTGTTGAGATGACTTGACATTTCATATTTTTTTTGTTACAATCTTCTTTTGTGGAGCCGACTTGTCTTGTAAACAAATTATTTTATTTTGAATTTAGGGTTTGTCATCATATATTCAACTTTATCACAAGTCATAAGTGCATCATTTCCATCATTATCAAGGTCTTAGGATATGCACATCATTAGGTGTCATGTCATTATGTATATGGATGCCAAAACTTTATTTATGTGCTAGGTCCATATCCATGTGTAAGGGCATGCATGACCAAGGACCCAACAACCAAATGTCCAAGGTGTCATGCCTTCTAACCATGTAAGTGGGTGCCAAACCTTCTCATGCACTTAGGACCATATTTAAGGTTCCAAAGGATTCAACATGTCAACCAAGACTTCTCCAAGGGTTTCAAGACTCCATCAAACCATCAATAACCATGCAAGCCACAAATGACCACAGAATGGGTCATTTGGCCCATTTGTTGTTCCGAAGGCTTCTTTGGCATGCCAAGGGGTTTCACGACCTTCTTCATCAAGCAAGGGGCTTCATGGTCTTCTTTAATCGCCTCAACCACATGATCCAACATGATATCACCTGTGGGGTAGCTCGGTTTCTCCTGGGGTACCATGACACCATCATAACATGAATGACCACAGAATGGGTCATTAATGCTTCTCCAAGCCATTTAGGGCTTCTCCATCATCCACCAAGGCTTCAAGACCATTTCCAGGTTCTTCAATGTCTTCAGCAAGATGGTGGCTTCAAGATCCAAGCTTGTGGGTAAAGGGACCTTGTCAACTGGGTACAAGGTGCTTCAAGGCACAAACCCACTCTGTAAGGGGTCTAGGCATTGTAGGTGGGACTTGGTGGCATCAATGACATCCTATGGGGCCACTAATGGTCCATGATGGAATCAATGACAATTTCATCAACAATCTCCCCCTTTGTCATTGATGACAACAACTCATGCTCCCCCTATGAGCATGCTCCCCTTTTGTCTGCATTTCTCCCTTCGTATTCATCTCTCCCCCTTTGGCATCAATGGAAAAGGGTGTCCACATACCTATGTCTAAAATCTCTAATCACCGCTGACTGCTCCCCCTGTCAATATGCACGATCCTAGGACCTGTCTGTATACTTGGAGTAACCATCCTTTCTCCTTTGAGTTCATTCTACAGCCTCATGAACTCAAGGTGTGTTAAGGTCTTTAAGAGACCTTACACTTGGCTTGCCATATGGAAGCCATCCTCCTTGCTCTGATAAACCTCTCCTATCTACAACTGCTCAGTCTTCCTCATCCATACTTGCTTCTTGGCATCTGTCCTTTGAGAATTTGTTCCGTCATTTGTACTGGCTTTCCTTGATGAGTTGTCTGGGTAAGTTCTCAAGGATTGTTTTCGTATACTCCAACAATCTTGAGCTTTGTGCCCTAGTCCACTGCAGTTATAACACCTCATCATATGACAATGTGTAGCAATGTGACCAACATCTAATTGAGCTGTTGGAACTTCCAACACTTCTTTGATCAACTTCATATCTCCATGCCTAAGAGTGTCTCGGATTGTAGGAATTTGTCTTCTGATCTTCAAATATTCCTGCATTGGTCTTCCAAGGTTCACTGGTTCTTCTTGCTGATGTGTAGGAAGGACTCTTCCTTGGTTGACTTCTTTGGCTTGCACACTCTTGGGATTTGTGACGAAACCCACTACATGTGTAGCATCTCAAAGTGTGACATGTGGCAGCAACATGTCCGACTTGATTACATGTCCAACATTTGATTGAGTCATTGGGGCTTCCACCACTTCTTCTTTCGTAGAGTCTACAATCCACAGCTTTATGACCAAAGTTAGAACAAAAATAACAATAACCATTGAAGCCACTTTCATACCTGGGTCTTGGCGTTGTTTCTTTTATGAATTTCCTTTGAGGAATAGACCTAACTCCTTGTTTCATCTTTGAACTTCCAAAGTCCTTGTTGTCATGTGTAGGTGCATGGGGAGCAGATTTGGACATTGATGGACCTGCTTCTGAAGTCTTCAGAGACCAAGTGTCATCTTCATATTTTTCTTTGTTCTTCTTGTAACCAAGACCAGTTTTGTCAAGAGGAGATATTTGGAAATCCAAGATCTTATCTAGGACAATTGAACTGTCCTGGAACTTGACCAAGGCTTTGTTCTTCTTACCTTTCTTCCTGAGACCAACTACCTCCATTTCCAACTTCTAGACTGTCTCCTCCTTTTCTTCCAACTGGCTCTTCAGGATTTCTTCTGTCCTCTTGGATTCCTCTAGCTGAGTCTTCAGATCATGATTGACCTCTCTAGTTTCTTCAAGTGCTTGAGTAGGATTTTCTGATTCTTCCTTTTGACTGATCAATTCAGTCTTTAATTGTTCAACTTCAGCATCCTTGTCTTTCATTTGATCCTGCAACTCTTTGTCCTTTTCTTTGAGCTTTACAAGCAACACTTTCATTGACATGGTCTTCTACTGATATTCATTCAAGGACTCCAAGATTTTCTTTTTGAACTTCGTGAAATCACTCTGGTTTAGATTTACTGTGTTTAGGAACCAATTGGCTCTGAGATCAATATTTAGCAACGTGAGATGTATCTCATGTGCAGTCTTTGATATCCCTTCATCATCTTCTGCAAGAACCTTCTCAATTTCATCACATAAGCTATCATTATATTCACAAGAGTCCATACCTTTACTAGAGTCCTCTTCTTGATTGAGCTCTTCTAGGGGCTTGTCTTCTGATTCCTGATCCGTCTTTTCAGGTTCTGGTCTTGCCTTCTGATACTCACTCTCCAACTTGAACCATAGGTCTTTTGCCAAAGTGTACTCTCCTACACTTTCCTTCACTGAGCTGGGAAGTCCATCCATGAGGAACTTCAAGGCTGTAGTGTTGTCCTTCTTTGCTTCCTTCTATGCAGCTAATTTTCCTTTCTTGTTTGATGGAGCGGGTGGATTGATAACAATTTCCCAAATACCAAACTTCTTCAGATAAGCCTTCATTTTTCTCCTCCAACTAAAATAATCTGTAATATCAAGTATAGGCACGTCATTTCTTGATGACTCTTTCTTTTCCTCCATTGTGTCTAAGGATCTCCTTCAAGCTTGCTAGACTTGTGACGAAGGTCGGCTCTGATACCAATTGTTAGACACTGAGAGGGGGGGTGAATCAGTGTAAAGAAATTTTAGAACTTTTCTTAACTTGTCACAATTAACTACCAATTCATCACTACATAATCATTTCATAAACATCTTTCAATTCATCATTCACATAGCATAAGCATTTAAATCATCAAGAACCATAACACTAAAGAACACAACACCATATAATTTTGTAATCTTTTTGTATTAGTTTTGGTCTGGCTACAAATGTTAGGTAAAATCAGCACCTACTGATACAAAGAGCACCTACTCTGCATCTAGGACCATGCCTGGTTTTCTTAGACCCTTCTAAGAAGGGTTTGAGGTATCCTAACCTCAAAAGCAAGACAAGATTGACAATCTTGCTTTTACAATTGAAGCTCACTATCACATCATTTCTTCAATCATGTCAACATCACTTATCTCTTCAATCTGCTGCCAACTATCTCTGCTCATGCTCATCTACTCATCATCTCTGTTCATCATCAATGCTTCTCATCGTCTCAATCTCTGCACATCGATCTCTGCTGCTCATCTGCTCATCATTTCTGTTCATCATATCAGCTCCTGGTAATAGGTTTGCTCATCAATATATTCATCAATTCTGCTGCTCGTAGATCATCTTGTTCATATGATCACTGCTGCTCATGACCCTCTGGTCAATCCTTCTTCTGTTGGTCAACTCAGCTGTTCATTCTATGTGAGTCATCCTCTTCTCTGTTTACAATTCTTTACTGCTGCAATGTTGATGATATAGAACATCAAGGCATGTATATGTCATCAAGGTCCCAAGATTACCAACAAGATCTGGAAAATCATGGGGTGTGCGTTATAGTGTTCAAGGTACTATCATATCATTAAGGCATAAAAAAAACCAACTCATATCATAGGAGTTGTCATCATCGTACAGTCAACCACTTAGTACAAACCTCTATCCATCATTCTTGCACATCACAAATACTTTTTGCATGTCAAGCATACATCATCATTATCAACATCATATCACTGTTTATATACTACAGGATACTTCACTATACATACATATACTAGTATGCATGTCACTACATTCTTCATCATAGTACATCAATTTCAGTCTTGACTGTGTATTTCAATTATCATCCTAGTATCATCATTCACATCATGCATCTTTATACTGTATTACAATAGTATAACACTCGACATTAAACATACCTTGTATATCATGTCATTATCACTGAATATGAATCTTCACACCTTACCACTATATAGTATAGATCACTGCTTATGTCTCTTCTGTAGATGACATTGAGGTTTGCATATGTTAATGAGGTCTGCATATGTCACTAAGATCTGCATATGCCATCTTCTAGGGTAGTCATGTATAATGCATCATCATTTCAGTACATCATCAAGGTATGCATCATATCACAGGGTTTGTATCATCATCCTAGGCTGTGTTGGTCTGCTATAGAAGACCCCAATCAATACAAACTTCTGCCAACTAGGGATTGTGTGTATAGTGTAAATAACTTCTCATTCATGACTGTGTGTTAGTGGCTAAATGGGTTGTGGATGATTTCACGACTGTGGATCATTTGGACTGAAAAGATTATGCTCTATAATATGTTACTCATGTCAAGATATTGTTTCTGAACTGTATGTAGTTCTATCATTCACATCACTTCTGCTATCCAAAGTCTGCTCTTAGAATCTCTTCCCAATTCACATAAATTGTCAAATTGATATGCTACTTACTTTTGTGTCATTGAAACTTGTTAATTCAATACTCACCCACAATGTTCCAAGTCCATCATCAGAGCTCAATCTGATCACAAAGTCTGCAAGACAAGGTTCTCATTGACCTTTGACATGTCCACCAAAGGATTCCACTTGATGAGTTTAGCAGCCCTTACCACACAACTAATTGATCCAAAATTTGAGAGATAAACACTTTAAAAATGTAATTAGAAGACACTTCAATGATGATGACCAGATGCTTGCAGACTACTCCATTTAAAAACTTGTGGCTACCTTAGAATGTCATCAAAACATGTTCTAATCTGAACTCATGTGTTGCTGCCCAAAATCAGTGAAAGTAAAGAAGTTTTTAAGCTTCTGTGAATGTTTGTTGTAGCACTTTAGGAGAGAGAAACTAAACTCCCTCCTTTCTATGATTACCTCAGTGATGTACATACCCGAATTTCAAAAACAAAATGCTCAGAAGAGAGTAGGTAGTTGAGAAATTCACAGGAGGATAACAGTCTAAAGTTTGAAGAAGGCAGCCCAAAAATCAGTCTTCCAGCAACGAATTTCCTCAGTGGAAACCACCAAAAATAAGATATGTTGTCTCAGTCATGCCAGCGAAGAAGGAACAAAACTCACTAAGAAGAAGGTCAATCTTTAAACCTCAAAAATTTATTTTTCATGTCTGAAAGTAGCTCGGGTCTGTTCCCATTTTGCTGCTGCCAAAACCTCATGAAAAGACATCCAGAGACTTACCGCTCCTGAACTCTTCCCAAAAATTAAAAGGAAAGTAGGTCTATTTTCAGCATAGTTCTGCCTCTTTTACTGCAAAAAAAAAACTCTGAAAAAAATCTCAGAAGATTGTTCCAAAAACGAATCTGTCAAAGAGAAGGCAGTAGCCTCAACCTTAGGCCTGTGGATGAGGCCTGATCTTAACCCAAAGAAACAACTTGAACAAATTCGGGTCTGTTCTTTTCTTCTTCCCCAATCATCAAAAATATCTCAGACAACTTCCCCAAAAATCCTCAGTTAACTGTATCCCAGCGAAATTTCTCAGGGCCTCTCTGCAATTTCGGGTCTGCTGCTGCTACCCGAATTTTACCTCAGTCAATTCTTCCTGTGGCTGCCACAGACCTCCGAATTTTCCTCAGTCAATGAGTGAAAAACCTCAGAGCTATTCCTAATTTTTTCATCTTCTATATGAAATTTCGATGCGATATTTATACTGGTTTTTAAAATATTTTTGGAGCCGACATGTACTATATTTATTTTTAGTTTCATATATATATTTTTGTTCAGCCGACTTGACATTTCATATTTTTTTTTCACAATCTTCTTTTGTGGATCCGACCTGTCTTGTAAACAAATTATTTTATTTTGAATTTATTTATTTTTCATTTAGGGTTTGTCATCATATATTCAAATTTATCACAAGTGATAAGTGCATCATTGCCATCATTATCAAGGTCTTAGGGTATGCACATCATTAGGTGTCATGTCATTATGTATATGGATGCCAAAAATTTATTTATGTGCTAGGTCCATCTCCATGTGCAAGGGCATGCATGACCAAGGACCCAACAACCAAATGTCCAAGGTGTCATGCCTTCTAGCCCTGTAAGTGGGTGCCAAACCTTCTCATGCACTTAGGACCATCTTCAAGGTTCCAAATGCTTCAACATGTCAACCAAGACTTCTCCAAGGGTTTCAAAACTCCATCAAACCATCAATAACCATGCAAGCCACAAATGACCACAGAATGGGTCATTTGGCCCATTTGTTGTTCCAAAGGCTTCTTTGGCATGCCAAGGGGTTTCACGAGCTTCTTCATCAAGCAAGGGGCTTCATGGTCTTCTTTAACCGCCTCAACCACATGATCCAACATGATATCACCTGTGGGGTAGCTTGGTTTCTCCTGGGATACCATGACACCATCATAGCATGAATGACCACAGAATGGGTCATTAATGCTTCTCCAATCCATTTAGGGCTTCTCCATCATCCACCAAAGCCTCAAGACCATTTCCAGGTTCTTCAATGTCTTCATCAAGATGGTGGCTTCAAGATCCAAGCTTGTGGGTACAGGGACCTTGTCAACTAGGTACAAGGTGCTTCAAGGCACAAACCCACTCTGTAAGGGGTCTAGGCACTGCAGGTGGGACTTGGTGGCATCAATGACATCCTGTGGGGCCACTGCAAGTCCATGTTGGCATCAATGATAATTCCATCAACATCTATTGCAGTTAAAATTGTAAGATGCACTAGATGAAACAAATAATTTATGACTGGATATGAAATTGAAGTTGTGAGAAGCAGATTCATAAAAGCTTGACCAAAACTAAAATAAGATGATGAGGATATTGATGTTTTAATACTTAGGCTCTACTAACTGACTTAGTATATCATGTCAAGTAAATAATAATGCAAATTCAAAGAGGTAAGCAAAAATTGAAGGAGATATGGGAAGCAAACAAACCAATAGAAGATGTCCTAAGCCCTAAAAGGTTTGGAGCTAACAACAGGGTCACCCAAGGTGATGAAGGAAATGATACAAGTCGTGTTTGACAAACACAAATAAATTTTAAATCCAGCTAAAAATTGGGTGTAGATTGTAAAGAAAAGAGAACACCTAACCGAAGTGATATAGGAGAGGATTAAATAGTTTTAGAAAGAGGAATACCAACTATTGGGCCTAGTACTAAAAGATGAAAGAAATGCAACACATTAATGATGAATTAGATCAACAATTCCAACATATAAGAGAGCCTTCAAACTCTTATTTGAAAACTTTGGTTTGTCATGCATGGATGATGTAATGCACTTCAACAACTATGAAATACAAATAAAGTCAACTGGTCATCTATTTATGAATCTCAACCATAAGTGCAAGACCCCGACCAAGGAAATGTCTATTTGGAAGGCCTAAACATTTTGGTGGGAAAGTAGACAGAGGAACTACAAGAATTCCTTGATTTCAGAAATAAGTTTTGAAGGTGGGTCGAGAGTTGGGATCCTCATTTGGGGAGGTTGAAGAGTAAAGTAACAGAGACATAAGATGACTCAAGGGCGAGTTAATAGGCATGGTCATGCCTTGTTGGGTCCCTTGTTTTAATTTTGAGAATGTACACATTGTGGTTGCAAGAAAGGACAAGTTAGCACATATTCAACAACCAAAAAACATATATGTGAATCCATGCAAATCGAAGACTCTTAGCAATATTAAGGAGTGTTAACCATAAAGTGAGACTATAACTATCATAGTAGGTGGGATTCCATATCATCAACGAGTTGGGTTACAGAAGAATAAAGAAACCTAGATGGAGTGGAAACATATATCAACTAATTCATAAAGACAAGATTGAAATCAATCCAATTGCTATACTAATTTTGAATGTACCTTGATTCCTTCTAGTGAAAGAGTATAAATGTAAAGTTCTAGGCATGAGAAAAGTGTTATTGTTGGTTCCTTATTGCTGCATTGTAGTATTCAATACTTTGTTATTATTGCAGTCCATGAATGGAAAACCATTATGAATGGCGTATTAGGTTATCTTGGAGAATAATGGAATTAAACCCCTTGTACAATTTCATTTCCTTTACATTGTATGGTGATGATTTTTTCACTATTGTTCATTGTCTATGATGTTGAATAACCATAAATTTCCTAAATATATGTTGTGTTCTTAAGCTAGGAAGGTGGGTCTTAACATAATTACCAACTTCATGAGAATCCTCTAGAGTTCTTGTTTTTTCACGGTCGCATTTGGTGGTTGTTTTTACCTCCATTTTAATAATTTGTGCTGTTGTTTTTACCTCCATTTTAATAATTTGTGCTGCCAGTAGCACCCTACTATTGTTTGAGATATTTTTTTGGCATTTTGAATTTTCTTAGTTACAAAGTATCAACATAATTTTTTTTAAATGTTGTTTTAAAAAAATCAATTTTTTTAATTCCTATTTTCAATGGTGTAATTTTTTTTAATGTTTAGTTTCCATGTTAAAAAAACTATTTTTTTAATCATTTTTTAAAATAGAAAAGGATAACGTTTTTTATATTAAACTACCGAATATCAAATGAGAGATTAAAAAACAAAACTTCCTAGATATTGCAAAGAAAAATACCAATGACATTGCCCAAAATTCCCCTGCATCTAGTTTATACATCAAGTTTCTTCAATCAATACATAGAGTTTGATGCTATATAAGCGGACATATTGCTTGAGTAGGAAAATACAATAGAAAAACATAAGTTGTGTGTGTAAGGATGATTATAAAATTGAAATTTAACAAACATCTAGAATCAATCATGCTTGGAGGAGTCGACTATGATGTGCTCCTGAATAGGATAATGGACTAAGTCCTCTTCCATTGCATGCGCATCAGAAGACCAATTGTTCCAATTGTGAATCCCCTTGTTCAGTATTAACAACCTATCCATGTCTTACATTAACCCCTCATTTTGGCCTCCTTGCTCCCAAATATTACTCTCGATGTCTTCAATATTGAATTGAGCACATAGATCTGTGGACCAACACACAACTCGCAAGATAGATCATACAATTTAATCATCAATTGAAGAATGAAACAGTGAAAAAATGGCTTGCAACTGTGAATTCTTTAATTAATCAAAAGTAATTAGATAATTAATTACAATGAAGTACAATGGCTAAATGGCCTCATGCAATTCAAATCCATGTGAGGAAATTCGAATTGGTTGGAATCTACTTGACTGAATGGTTAAGTGACCTTGTCTAAATCATTATCGGAGTTCATCGGAGTTCAAAAATCCAAAATCAAGTGTCTAATTCACTGTTAAATAGTCTAACTGACTGAGGTAGGTGAGTAAATGCACCTCACCTGCATGTAGCCATGCAATCCTACCACTAACTGACTAGAACTGAATGTAAGGGACTATAACTGAATGCAACTGACTCCTAACTGAGCTTGACTAGTCACCAACTGAACTCAACTAATGGAGGTTGGTATCGACACTCCCAGTGGCTCCTAATTCATAAGGATTGATCTAGGAGGCTCCTAAACTGATGCATGCAAGTGCAATTAGTGGTAGTTGGCCTCAATTAGTGTTCCCCACACTTTAGGAACTGGTACATGTGCCCTAATTAGGCCAAGTGGACCCAATGGTGCTAGTGACTAAAAATAGACTAAAAGGAATCTCGATTTAGACATGACTCCTGATTTAGACATAAATGACCAAATTGGACAAGGGAGGATTATAATCCTAACACCCCCCCTGAATGCTAACTTGGAAAATTTGTGGGTCCTGGAAACTAATACCATAGGTCACCCATTACAACAAGTAAAGTAACTGATCAACACAAGGAGTTGGGGAAAAAACCACATGGGAAAAAAGCCCCCCCTCTAACTAACAACATAGAATCATGATTCAAGTTTGAAAAACTTGAAAATATGTTGCTGCAATCTCTATGATGTAGTGAAGCAGCATGCATGATGTTTTGTGCATAGGTATCCTGGGGCCTGGCATGTAGACTTCTCCATCTTCTCCCAAAATCATGATGGAAGGAAGGAGGAATATAGCCTCTTTCTAGATGACGAGGTGTATGATCCACTCTATTCTTCAGAATGCAGTGTGATTGAGCCCTTGCCATGTAGCATATTACAGGGAGTTTGTTGCATCTCTGTGAAGGAGGTATAATCACATGACATAGCGCAAGGTTCTTAGTCTTATGAGTTCCAAATGGATTTCCAGTCATCTTCCTAGCTTCCAGTTTGGAAGTAGGGACTGGATCTAGATTTGAATCTCCCCGAATCTCAATCTCATACACTGATACAGCTATATCTGCAATACTAGTGGAAACTACAAAAGAAGTAGATGGAATGTTTTTACCTTCCCTTGCAAGTGGCTACTGATAGTGCACTGGTTCTGAAAATGGCATGAAGTGTGAGGACTCATATGCCTTGGAGGCATGATTTGCAATACCCTTCGCTATGATGTTCTCAGTAGATATATCTGTGATCTCCACTGAGTCAGGACCAAATATCACTCGCTTTGGAGAGCCAGTATGAGTCATCTGGTATACAGATAACATATTTGCAGCTAAGGAGGGCACATAAAGCACATCATTGAACTTTCCATGTTCAAGCTTGATAGAACCCTTCCCTTTGGCTTGAATTTTAATTTTATTTCCCATCTAGATACTAGGACCATCAAAATACTACAAGGAAGAGAATGATTCTTTGGATGCAACCATATGGTAGGAATCTCCAGAATTAATGAGGAAGGAATGTGCTGTTGAGAAGCTAGCCTTCAGTGCATGGAATGTCTCTTCATGTTCTTTAGTTTCTTCTCTATGGCCAGTCTTCCTTGCGCTAGCAGGTACAGTAATGTTATGTTTCTTCAGAAGAAGAGTCATCTCATCAATTGTTCTTCTCATACAGGAGCTTTTTGGATGAAATCCCCTTCCACAGTAAGAACAAACTATCTTTCCTTTTCCATTATTCTTGCTTCTCTTCGAACCTGAAGGCTCATTTGACTGTTCTTTCTCCACAAGAGACTCGTTCTTTTGCTTCCCTTTATCATTCACTACCTTAGGTCCTCTTGCAACCAGTGCTTGATCTTTGGAATATCGAATGATCCCCATTTGGATAAACTTGTCATGCTCCTGAGTGAGAGATTCAATGAAGGAGTTAAGAGTAGGAATCCTCCAATTTGGAGTAGTGAGCTTCACTGAATGAAATGTTGATACAAAGACCGAGTAGTCTGCACCAAATTTTGAGAGAATGGAAAGGATGAGTTAATCATCCTCCTTCTCAACCTTGCACAGCTTCAATTGGAACATTAGATGCTTGAATTTGGTGAAGAATTCATTTAGTGTTTTGAAATTGGATGGATGAAGAGAAATCAGTTCATTCTATAGATGATAGATCCTTAGATCATCCTACTTGTCAAATAAGGAAGCAAGCTTATCCCAAACCTGCATGGGAGTCTTTAATCCATTGATGTGGAAGAGAAGATATTGAGAGATTGAGAGGCACAAGCATCCATATGCTTCATCAAGCCTATTCAAGTATTTTTCTTTTTCAACATAATGAATTGGCTCTGCCCCTATCTCCATTGTGAGTCTGAAGAGCCTTTTGGAGCGTAGCTGCATCTTCATGTACTCCTCCCACTAGTGGTAGTTGAAAGGAGCGAGAAGCTCCATTGGAGGAGCCATTTAGAATGCAAATAAAAGGACTGAACTACTGTAGAGAATGTAATGAAGGAGATTGAGCTGCTTGTAGTGAATGCAATGAAGGAGATCGATAAACCTGTAAATCACACAATCAAACGGACAAATTAAGGTCAACAGTCTGCACTTTTGGAATTTCCTTCACACCCAGCTTAGTTGATCAAGCAAGCTTGATCAACAATTACTTTGCTTGGGATATTGTGGTAAATTCTCCGCTTCTGGTGCAGTACTGGAAGGAGCAATTTTGCTCAATTTTTTTGTTTTGGATCCAAGTATGAATCTGTAGTAGGAGAAGTGCCTTGTCCTACCGAGGCTCTGATACCATATTAAATTGAGAACATAGATCTATGGACCAACACACAACTCACAATATAGATCTTACAATTTACTCAGCAATTGAAGAATGAAACAGTGCAAAAATGGCTTGCAACTGTGAATGCTTTCATTAATCAAAATTAATTAGATAATTAATTACAATGACGTACAACGACTAAATAGCCTCATGCAATTCAAATCCATGTGAGGAAAATCGAATTGGTTGGACTCTACTTGACTGAATGGTTAACTGACCTTGTCTAAATCATTATTGGAGTTCATCGAAGTTCAAAAATACAAACTCAAGTGTCTAATTCAGCGTTAACTAGTCTAACTAACAGAGGTAGGTGAGTAAATGCGCCTCACCTGCATGCAACCATGCAATCCTAGCGCTAACTGAATAGAACTGAATGTAGGGGATTGGAACTGAATGTAACTAGCTCCTAACTGAGCTTGACTAGTCACCAACTGAACTCAACTAATGGAGGTTGGTATCGGCACTTCCAGTGGATCCTAATTTGTAGGGATTGATCTAGGAGGCTCCTAAACTGATGCATGCAAGTGCAATCAATGGCAGTTGGCCTTAATTAGTGTTCCCCAGACTTTAGTAACCGGTACATGTGCCCCAATTAGGCCAAGTGGACCCAATGGTGCTAGTGACTAAAAATAGACTGAAAGGACTCCCGATTTAGACATGACTCCTGATTTAGACATAAATGACCAAATTGGACACGGGAGGATTATAATCCTAACATTCAATTCTTTTGTCAAATGTAGAAATGTGGTAGGAAATTTTCCTAAGAGCTTCAAACATGCCTTCAAGTATATCATGTAGTGTCTACATAATTTGATTAAGGTCACTGATATCAATGTGAACCCCATAGAAATTCTCCCTCCATGATGGCATTGCCTCAGGTAATTTGTCAACCATCACAACCAAAGAAAACTTGAATCCACCTAGAACAAAATCAAAACACACAGTGTCCCCAAATTGTGATAATAGAGGCAAAGATCAAGGGGAATCTACCCACGGCATGAGGTAGACACCCAATCAATACTAGATCCAATACTGGCATCAAGTATCGACACCCTCATAGAAAGTTCTCAACAACTTGACCAAAGTATTGCAATCCTGATTCTAAGAGAGGGGAAAGGGATTTCCAAATGAGTCCTTTTAATGAGAATTCAAAACCCTTGCCAACTCTTCCAATGAATTTTTCGATTTGTAAGAGGATTTAGAGCAAGCCATAGACTAAAATATGGATTGAAACCATCCCATGATAAAATTAGATAGGCACCCCGAGGGACAATAATCTGCTCCATAAAATCACAAGTGCAAACTACTGAAATAATGTGTGAATTGATGGCCTAGCATGGAGGGGAAATAAAGGAACGGTGGAGCATGATTTATATGATTAGGGACACACATCTGGTACTATCACTTAGAGTGCCACCTTGATTCATGACATGTGTGCAGATAATTGAACTACAGGATCCACCTCCTAAATGGTTGACTCCCATTTTAAATACACAATCCCTTTTCTAACTTAGCACCTTGATTTGCTAGGCTATCCACCAAGTCACTGTTATTATGTCTAATGTGCATGAGGATCAGGGCTTGAAAGTATTTGAGAAGATGAATAGTTCATTGTTGAAGCCGCTTCAACCTATGATCTTTTCAAACTAATCATTTCTAAGTAGAACATATAACCAACAATGAGTCTCCCAAAATTAGTACTTTTGACAACTCTAGGGGTGAGGTGTTCCACCCCTTGCAACAATGTATACCATTCAACTTGATTGTTGGACATGTGCCCTAATCCGCATGCAAAATATGTCACAAATGTTCCTCTGGGGTTTAATAGAACCCCTTTCAAACATGCCACCCCTAAATTTTATTTATTTGTCATTTTTAACAATATTAAAAATGTCATTTAATTTTTTAAAGTTTGAATTTTTCAGTTAATTATGTAATATTAATTAATTTAAGATGCTATACATTTTAAATACAATATTAGCTTTACTTCAATTCATAAGTGATAGTTGTAAGTAAATAACACTACTTTCAAACAATTAGCAAAAGAAAATATATCTTTAAAAAATATCCATATTAAAAATCATATAAATTTTGAAATTTTAAACATGTCAAATAAAACAATTTTGTGGCTCCAATTAAATAAGAAAAAAAAATAACATTTTTTTCACAAACCTTCTTTTAATAAATTGCAGGTATACAAATAACAATATTCTATAAAAATAACAATATTATATGTTACTTTCTTTAATTTAATGATTTACACATAAAAAAAAATGACAAATAACATATTATTAAAAAATATATCATAAAACAACAATGTATAAACATTTATTGTAAATGTAAAATCTCAAATTAATATAATATATTACAATGAGTCCTTGTAATATTACAAATTAATATAATAATAATTTATAATACTAATTAATAATATAATAAATAAGTTTTGTATATAATAGTTTTTACTAATTACGCCGTAAGGCGTTTTTCTCTAAACATGTTCGGAAAAACACTGTTCATTTCGTCGTCTATTTGACCAACTGTGCTCCTCCACGTGTCCTCTTCGCAATCCGGTGGTTCTCCGTGTGTCCTCTTCGCGATCCGGTGGTCCTGGCACTTAACCCCCATCCTCACGTGTCTACTTTGTGATCCGCTAGTCCTCCGCATGTTTTCAAGTTGAGTCTGTGTAAAACCTTTGGAGGTAAAGGTTTTCGGTCGCTGCCCTGCTCCGTCCTCCCATTTCGCCTACAAGTTTCAGTGTTGGCGTCTTTTCCACCTCTTTGCTGAGCATTGTTCATGGGATTTGCCGTGACTGTTGAGTTTGTCAGAACCGTAGTTGTCTAGCGATTCTGGAGTGCTGTGGGTGATGTTTGGAGAGCCCGTCCTGTGAAAGAGTAGTGTTTTTTTCTCGATTTGGCATTTATTCTGAATTTATTAGATAGCTTGCTATTCATGGAGGAGGTGGTTGAACATCTTGTCATGGCGACTGCCCCTCCCTGCTGCATAAATGGCGTTTACTGGTCACATTTAGTTTGCGTGGGTTTGCACATAGAAGTTGCATTGTTTCTAGTTGTAGGAATTCTGATTCAAAGAGCCAAAGAACTAAAAAAACACACCCTGCATTTGATTCAGTGCAATTTCATTTATATTGCATATTTGTTGTTAGTGTCAATCTTGTAGGCTTGTTTGGGTGTTGTCATATCTTTTTCCCTCTGCAAGCCATTCATCAATTTCCACAAAACTGCCATTAAAAGAATCGGGCACCGCAGCTGGCCCGACCACTAAATCGCCATTCTCGTATAGCTTAGAATAATTCAAAACCCCTGAATCAATAGCAGGGTTCAGCAGCAAGCCTATGGTGCAATTGGCTATGAGGCATATAACTTGTGTAGAGGAGGCTGCATTTTTCATGTCACTGTCTGCAACTGTGGATTTAAGCATCGAATCCTGCAAGCTCTTCAGTAGGAAGCTAAGGAGGCGTATTCAAAATTGAAAAGAAAATACCTATTCACAATTCCCTCTACTTTTGTTGTATTTCAGATATTTAATCTTTTCTTCGAACAGAACATCATATTATAAGGTGGTCTTGGATCACCGAAAATGAAGAACCAAACTTGCAGCCAATGCAGGGGAACAAAGAAAGGAAAACCCCCAAGCCAAGCCCCCCCCCATGGCCAAAACTATAGATTTATTACGGTTATTTTGCCACTTGCCAGACCAAACAATAGGAAAAGCAACAAGCACTTTTGAAATGGGGAGGTTAATGCTTCATCTTTGCAACATAAGCAACAAGCAATGCTTCATCTTTGCATACCTTGGCAACTGCTGAATTCATACCCAAATAAAGCACCAACAACCCATGTAAAGCTGAACCATTATGAATGTTGATGGGGGATTAGTTTCATTATGGCAATTGGGTTAAACAACGGCCCCACCTTTGTCGATGGTTTCCTCCATCTTTATTGCCTTCATTTCCATCATTTCTGGGCTCGAAAGGTTGTGTCCTTGTTAAAATCCTGCCATCTTGTCTATGCCAGTTGTCTTTTTGCCCATGCCAAATGTTAGGTTAGACAGTGTCGGTTGGCTTCTATCTGTGGGAGCCTGCTTGCTAAGATGTACCACCCATTGTGGGGAAGCACCTAGTATCAACTATTGATATATATCGTATCATTGTTTGCAAATTGAGTGTAATGTTTGTTTTATAAAATTTGGGTTGCTTTTGATAACATGTAGTTTAGTGATATGGTGTTCAAATAAGCAGGCCATAGCTATATGGCAGGGCTTGAATTTTTCAATTTGGATTTCATAGAAACTATATCCTCTTTGGTAGGGCTGAAAATTTGGAAACTGTGTGGTTAATTTTCTATTTCATAAAAATTTTTGGTAGTGACTTCTTTGCCATGGTCTGTCTATATACTAGCAATTTTGTAAGTTGTTGCTAAACTCTTATTGGCAGTATCTATTTTCAGGGTGACCTTGTTTCCATTGATGCTTGATCTTGATATTCACATCTACAATCCGTTTTCTTTGAATAATTTTTTGTTTTGAAATTAAACAGGTAAAGAAAAATGTTGGTTTATGCTTTTTCTTGTTTTAATATTTGTTTTTCTAAGTATTTAAAGGGTATTTCAAGTTTCTATACATCAACAATGACTTCTGAATTTCCAAATTATTTTACTTTCATAGAATAGGCCTTAGTTCTCTTAATACACTTTTATACGCAGAATTTACTCCATGTCAATTTCTTTCTGCATTCTTGAATATAAATATATTTGTTAATTATCTTGTCCAGGAATGGATGTGGGTGTCTCATTAACGAAGGAAGCTTGTTGTTCAAGTTATGGGAAGAACTTTGTCTGAGTTTATGTATCTTCTCGCTCTGTTCCTTGCAGATCTAAGTTTCGAACTATTTATGGTCCACGAATACCCCTCTGCAACCCGAGTTCTTCGCACAAGATAGGCCCCAGTAAGTAAAACCCTCAGTGAAGAATGAGTTTTGAGTTTCTTGAATGTCTTGTATGCATGTGTTCTAAGTGGAGTTAAAATGACAGGGTATATTCTGCGAAAATGCGCTTCCTTTTTCTCCTTCTTGAGTTAACATGACACTGCATTTTCACGTGGAATCTGGGGAATTCATGCCTATCTTCTAGTAAATCCTAATAGCAATAAAGGCACAGGGAAACCGACAACCAATGAGTTGCCATAGTTTGGGACTCTAATGCATTCTACAACACAAGAGGTAGACTCCATCTCTTCTCCAACAACAAAAAATAACAAAAAGCGAAGCCAAATAAGTGTTTCCGCCCAAAACTTAGAAAGGGTAGTTGGAAATATAGATAATTTGGGAAAAGTTTAGCCTAACAGTGAACTAACACTGTGTGGGTTTCTAGCTCTACTTGGTTGTTTGCATGTAAAATAGATAGCAAATATCCTAGACACTATTTTCTTATAGCTCCATCACGTGCCCAGAGTTTGTTTCCTCATTAATTCTAAGGCCCTCGGATTACTCGCTCGTTATGAGTGATGTTACCTTGTGTGTTGAGGAGGGATCTCAGATGGTTGTGTTGCTATGTTGGTTGGTTGGGATTAAAAAAATTTGCAGACGAAGTAATTGTAGCATCTCTTTGGTAATTGTAATTCCCGACTTTGGTAATTGTAACATCTTAATTGTAACATCACAAGTCATTTGTAAAATCATCTTTTTAAAATTCTTATGTGGGTAATTGTAACTTTTTAATTCACTTTACATTGGGCCTTTTTTTGAATTCCTAGGTTGGTAATTGTAACTTTTTCAGTTATCATACACTGGGAAAGTGGAAATAGTTTAAAATCAATTTTTGGGGCAATGGAGAGTGACATAAAAATACTATTCTTTTAAATTTTACATGGTCTAGGTGTAGCTTTTTCAATATATTTATCGTATTGGTTAATTTCTCAATATACTTGAACAATCGAACTTGAGGTTCTTTGTTAATTTGGAATGAGCTTAAGCATGTTTATGCTCTCTTTTGGTAATGTATTGAATTATTAAGATAACATTAAGTTGTATTGCTATTTTGGAAGGGGAGGTATTGACATTATTAAGATATCATTTAGGTTGTATTGTTATTTTGAAAGGGGAGGTATTGACATTTGGACATGTTTTAGGAAGTGGTTTAGTTTTTAGGTTAAGCTAAGTTACAAGTGTATTTAGTGATTTAAGTTTAGTGCTACTTTTGGTAAGATTAATGAAATTTGGTGATGTACATTTAAAATTTAAGTAAAAGTTCGTAGCAACTTGTGAGTTGACTCTTCGAGTAGGTGTTTATATCTATGCAACTTGCTTATGTAGTTTCATTTCCCTAGGAGTGAGAAATATTGAAATGTTCTCTAGAAGGGGTGGGATTCCACCATCATAATGGGAAAAAAAGTAAAATTATTTGAGTTCCTATTGCTAGCTAGCATCAAGTCTGTGATTTGACTCGTTGGGGACTTGTGAGTTGGCCATTGAGTTATCACTAAGAAAACCAATTCTATATTTTGTGTGCCCAATGAGTGAGCAATATTTTAATATTATCCTTATGGGAGGGATTCCACCACTATCATCATCAGAAGAAGAAAAACGTTTTGAGCTACATTTTTCTTGATGTTCCTATTTTTTTAATATGGGTATGCCCACTCAAGAATCCTCAGAACTGCCCTAGGAACTACTACCAGAACTTATTAGATCGAATGGGGTCAGTATACCATTGTTATTAACCTTTAGTAGGAAGAATGAATTAATTTAATTTAGACCTTTTCACTTCTGACTTTAGACATCGTTTGTAGGCACATGGTCCAAAAATTGGACTGGTCATCTCTTTATCAGCCCTATTTTGCCCTTTCTTTCCATACTGAAAAAGGAGTATATGACCGAATAGTATTCCCATTTATGCTTGCACGGTCTTTTTTATGCCGTAAGGTGTTCTCCCCTAGAGTTCTTTGGTAAACCACTACTCATTCCGTCATCTATTCAGCCCACCGCGCTTCTCCGCTTGTCTTCTTCATGATCCGCTGGTTTATTAGTTGTGCTGCTTTTCAATGCTGGTTACTGTTAAGGACTTTAATTTTATCATTCGTTTAGATATCTTCTACTTATTGCTGAACAAAACTAAGAATTCTACTCAAATATTCAACTTTATCGAGTTATAATATCTTCAGAATCGTAGTGCAATTGGAGTATGTGATAAATGAACCTAACATAATCAACTTCAACTTTTTAAACATGTTTTTTTCCTAGAATTTCTGTCAAAATTAGCTCATACCAAGGCAACTGTTAGATGACTTCAGCTAAATTCTAATCTACAAGTACTGGTATCTCTTACAAACCAAATAATAGGGTAGTGTCTCAAAACTACAAGATGGGTTTGTTTTTACATGGAACCGCTTTCATAATTCCCAATATTGTTGATTCTCAGAAAACAACTTTTGCAACAATTACCCCCAGCTACTTACCCAAGGGAGGATTTTACATAGAACCACTCTTTCAAAATTCTCAATGTAGTTGTTTCTCAGAAAACGGCTTTTTCCACATTTACCTCAGCTTTTTACCCAATCCCTTATACCTAGAAGGGCTTGATAAAAGCAAGAATTAAAATCCAGAATATACTTGGTTCTTAAGGTGGAATTTACACTTTAACAATAAAAATCCAGAATATTGTAGAGATTACAGGTAGCTACGAAAAGGAAAATATAGAATTCTGCAATTAAGAAACAATTGTATTTAAGGAAACCAAAATGGATAAAGGATTAAAATTTGTTTAAAAGAAAGGGGCGAGAAGCAATTTTCTGAAATTAATCCCAACAATTGCTACGAGAAGAAACTGTATCAATGTCACTTTGGTTGCTAGGCATTAAAATTGAAAAATGTTCATTATGAAAAACTAAACTTAAAAATCACTGGTGGTATTAAAAATAGAACCAAGAGAGCAAAGATATTAGAGTTCCTTACCTTTATCCAATTTGTAAGCAGATGAATGTCTATGTTCAATGCATGGAATACATCTTTTAGATTTAGTGAACCTTCTATAATGCACATAACTATATGCACGTAGACACCAAACCAATGGAGTGCCCATGTATTCTCTGGGTGCATAGCTATTTAAAGGCACAAGGGGAATTGCATATGTAGTAAGCTTTTGCAGATTTTCTTAATAGGAATAAAATAAAATAACAAGCTACAGATTAAAAAAAAAAAGGTCAAAGTGTTTAATGGAGTTTTCTTAAATTCCTTACGTCAACCAGCATTTTGACACACGCCGAAAACTTTTTATCTGTAAATTCTTGTAACACAAGTTGTGAATAGTCTTTGTAGATTGCCTGAGGGAACCAGAAGTTTACACATGAGGAGGACGCCTTTTTTTATTTCGGGACTTTAGAATCCATTCAATGCAGAGTGCACTCTGCAAGTCATTTTCCCTTTTTAATTAATGGATTCTTATAGATTGGCCGAGGGAACCGGAATTTTACACACGAGCAGGAACCCTTTTTTAATTTCGGGGCTTTAGAATCCATTGAGTGGAGAGTGCACTCTGCAAGTCATTTACCCTTTTTAATTAATGGATTCTAAATTCATTCCAGTCCAAAGACCTTACAGTCATTAGAGGAATTTTGGGGTCTAAAATGGGCCTCCTAAGGAAAATAATAAAATAATAGTTAAAATAATAAAATAATAGTTAAAATAATAAAATA
>LPNX010868492.1:0-46021 GCA_001517045.1 Pseudotsuga menziesii
TATCTTGCCTGCACATATAGTGTAGCAGCTCAAAGTTTACGATTGCCCGGTTGATAATTAAATTGAGGTTAATTAAGCAACATTAAAATTGACCAACAGGGCTCAGCAAGATCAACTCATTTTTGAGTTGGTGACCTCTCATCTCATCAGTATTCCCAAAAAATGCCTTAATATTGAGCCATTATTTGTTGGGAGTTGTCATACTGTGTACATGGAAGAGTAAGTCTCTCTAAATGTTGAGACAAAGCATTCCAAATGCTTCATCAAGCATGTTCAAGTACTTTGATTTCTCCACAGCAGAGTTGGTTTTGGCCTCAGTCCCCATGGTGACTATGTACAAGCATTTCAACCTCAATTGGATCACCATTTTATCCTTACATTAGAAATAGTTGAATGGGGTCACCAATACATGAGTATGCTCCATTTCTACTTGCGCACTGAGTGACATAATTGCTAGTTGTACCTGCAATGCAAACACTCATTTTTTTCTGGAAATGCCCTAAACAACAACTCAAACACTCTGGATTTGATTTGCAGCTCCAAAGAGATCTGATACCATGTTATAATTGATTCACAGTAGGATCTAGGAGCCAAGGGGATTCTCACAATTCGATATTACACACATTGATGCACAAAAAAATAGAAATAGTGAAATTAGCATACATAAATGGAGTCAATAACTGATATTATTATGATTTTCCAACATGTAAATATGTTTGTATCAGTTTGTTGCAACTGCAACTGTTTTCCCAAATTTTTGAAATTTTGGACCCTCCTCTTAACTTTTATCTTGCTTAAAATTGTTTGGATCCATGAACTCTGTTTTTGTTTCCCCTCTGCTACATGTTTGGATTGTTTTGAGGTCAACTGTTTTCGTGCTTTTCGGAAAATTGCTTATGTCTGAAACTGTTTGAGCTGTGAATTTTGAAGATTGAATTTCAGATGTTGCCCGTTTGATCTATGATTTCTTTCTTTGTTATCGGAAGTCTATTTCATTGTTTTTGCCGCTGTTTTAGTCGTTGCCCAGCCGAAAGTCTGTTGGAACTTAACATTTAGTTTGGTCGTTCGGAAGTCATTTAACCATGCATCAAAGCCATATTTCCCTTCGGGGCCGCCATTGCCGAAGCTGAATGATGTTTTCTGAGCACTGAACGTTTTCATGAGGTTTCTGCGCCATGTCCGAAATTTTTATGACTGTAAGTCGGAAGTTATAGTCTGATTGCTTTTCGCCATTACAGCTCTCGAGCGAACTAAATGTTCATCGTATAACTGCTCCGCTCGTCGATGTTTTATGTTGGTTTTCACTGATATGTTTTTATTTTCCATGGAGTCCTTAGTATTTCCGTCTTCCACCATTGCGGCTGTGTAATTCTCTAACCGCCCGACGTTTATTTCGTTCCATTCACCGACAAAGAGCATTTCCACCCGATGCTTTAGTGTTTATTCTTTCGGACGCTGATAGGCTTATTGGTCCTGCGGAGCTCATTGTCTGTCTGACGCCCTCCGTTGCGGATTTTATTTAAACTATCCTCCCGATGTTTTAGTGGTTCAAGCTACCGATAAGGTTTTTCCCGCCATATTGTGAGTTTTTAACCTTTCTTTGGGCGGCAATGGTTTTTGATTCGTGTTAAGGGTTTCGCGATGAGAACGCAGTACAAGGACTCATTTTGATGATCAGTCGTATTATTAGTATGGTTATGTTTGTTGAAAAGATGCAGTCCGAATTAATGATGAATTTTGTTTAACTGCAGGAAGATTTAGAAGATTCTTCAGACTCCTATTGCAAAGATGACATAGATGGAAGACAAAGTAGAATAAGGCTGGCCGAAAAGTGATAGGCAAAGATATTCTAAGATCAACGAAATTTTTAAAGAGACAAATAAAGACAAAGCGGAATCGTTAGCAATAGGGGCCAGGCTTGGAAAGGTTCATTAATTACTAAGTTGGTCCCGTTTTATGAAGTACTCATAAATCTTAATCTGAAATGTAACGCATTATGCGAATCGTGAGCACTCACAAGAGGACAAAATTGTGAAACTAAACGGTTTTGGGGAAGCCTAAGAGTCATTCGTGGGCAACCCAACAGTTTGGTTCTTTTTGTATAAATATAGAAGATTTAGATAAGGGAAGAGACATTTTCCCAGTTAGATTTGTGAAGACATATTGTAAGAAGAACTATTTCCTTTTGCAATAGATAATTACAGTTTGCCTGTTGGAGAAAGCTTGGTGGAATGTTCAAATGTTATGCTATGGATTTGTTGAAGAGGAACTATTTCGTTTTCAGCTTTGTGTCCATTAACTGTGAGATCGTTCCAACTCTTTGAACCTATGTTCTTGTATGAATGATCTCTAGTTTATTTTATGAAAATTCCCACTATGAGTAATGAATGTTGTTCATAAACAATTGGCTATCTAGTTGTTCTAATATCTTTAAATGTTCATGTGTTTTGAAAGAAGTATCATCTATCTGTGATTTTTCATAATGCATACTCAAAATACATTACTCATTAATAAGTGATAATCTTTCTCCCTAGGGATAGGATAGGTAGTTAGATTTATTTCCTTGCTATGTGTGATTCAGATGCAAGAGAGTCTAAGACGAGAGGTAAGAACCTGCGCATCACATTGTGACTACTCCTTACATTTTTAATAAATCTTCATTTTAGGCAGGCACTTGCATATCATACTTAAAGTCAAAAAATTACAAAAATATACATGGTGGACAGGGCCGCAACTGGTAAAACCTTTTGTTTTTGTCACTTGACCTACGGTAGCCGGACCACAAACCGGACGGATTCCCTACACCAAACAGTCACGAGCTAGTTGGGAACATTGACTGGGGAGAATCCCTTGCTGTTGTTGCCTATAAATTTCCAGGCCTCAACAGTTTTTGGTGCTAGAAGGAGGGCTGCCAATGCATGGCTGGCCGAGGAAACCCGTTTTCTTGATATTGTTGTTGGTTTTCTACTAGGCAGACCTAGGTTTACTTTACTGTACCAACAAAACCCCTAGCTCACTGGCCCTTTCGGCGACAGACTGCAGAGCAGCCTGAAGTCTCACTCGAAGTGATCTTGGATGGGTCGGCTAAAGACTCAGGTGTCCTCAACCGGGTTCTGTAGCATGCTAGGGTCTCGTGACTCTTCTTAGCCAGTGGGATCTCTCTGTGAGGACAATCTCTCCTTCTAGATGGTGCTGATAGGGAGTGGACTCTTATCGCGTCACAGCTTCTAAGGTGATGCACGAACTTACTCTCCTGCTGAGATTCTTCCCTGCGATATCTCACACCGCAACTCCCCAGACGGTGCGATATCTCCTTCCTACTCAATAATATATCTTATAATGAGGCTCGATATGCGTATCAACTCTCAAGGTCCTGTGACCTCCCTCTTGGGTCTAATAACTATGTTAACATTCACCAAGGTGTTAAACCACATCACTCAACCTTCTACAGTTTAACATGCTAACATCAACTACACTAAACTCATGGAACTCATATACCGGAGTCACTTAACACTATACTTTCAAACTGTTATGAACTAAGCACTGATAAATCATATACAAGCTACTTAATACCTTCAACTTGCATTTAACCCTCTATGTGTTATAAACTGAAGCATAACATACATACATCCATCAACTGATAAGCAACATTCATGTAACAGATAACACATAACACATAAGTAAAGCACAAACACATGAAATAGTCACACAACACACAGATTTTACGTGGTTCACCTCCAGGGGGGAACCTACGTCCACGGGAAATGGTTTTTATATTATATCTTGAGAGAGTAAACACAGTTCCGCTGCAACCTATTATGCAGCCTGAGATCTTCTAGGAAACTCCGCACACACAACCGGGAGCCCTTCTCTCTTAGATCTCTTCTTCTTCTTATATTTCCTTCTTACAATATACTCTTCCTCTCTCTCTCTCAATCCCTGCGGATTGTTACATACATGCTCAAAGAGCTAGCTACTGGTTACAGTAAGATAATATAGATGGATTAACAGGACCAAAGCTCGACTCTTACAATACTGAGACTCTAGAGACACTTGGCTAGCTAAATGACTCAGTGGCTACCCCGCCTCTGACTGTCTAAGCAGCTACCCAATTATCTAACCTTTTACATTACAAAATACATGCTTATATAGGCGGCCTGAAGGTCTCTCCATTANCAAAATACATGCTTATATAGGCGGCCTGAAGGTCTCTCCATTACAAAATTGTGGGCCTTTCCCAACAGTAACCCAAAAACCCTAACTATGATAGTCGGCGCATCTGTACCGTGGGCTGCCGCTTACCATCACACCACAGCTTTCTGCAGTCTTCCACGCTTCCCGGTGCTGATCATGGGTATGGGCGCCGCTTCCTACTGTCCTTTGTCTTCAATACCTCGGCCCGTTGCTCCTTTTCCTTTATGAGGGTAGCTAATCCCTCATGTCTTCGTCGATTCCTTAAGTGCAGTGGTTGAGCTCTCTCTTCTCGACCGCTCAGGTACTGTCTTCTTTGACTTCCCTGTCCCGATGTAGCAACTTTTCCTATAGCTACAGGACCCTGCTCCAACAATTATTCCACCGGTGACAGCTCAGAAAGCAGTTTGTTTTCTAATCCGATTCCTGAACAGGAGGGTAAAGAACATTTGTATTATGTGGACAACGAAGTTGTTAATGATATGAGAAGACACACTAGGGCATATTTGAAGAAGATTGGAGGATTACCAATTGTCCCTGACTTGCCCAGAAGAGATTATAAAAGGAGATACCATCCTATATTGGAAGACTCAGTGTTGGTTGGAGATTTGGAAGAATTGGTAGAAACAGCCTTACAGGAGGTGGTTCAGACTTTGAATCAAGTGGGCCCAGAGACACCTTACTGTTCACCTGTCCATACTCCTGTTCATTCACCACCTCACTCTCCACCCAGACTCATGGCAGGCATAAACATAAATCAGCCACCCAACCCACCAAATCCACCACCTGCTTGGAAATCCAGATCACCCTTGAACTTAACACCTCCGTTGCACGACTTACCTCAAGCCTTTGAGAAGATGTTGCCCAAGTTTGATCCAAATGAGAAGATTCTAGTAGATGACCATTTACAAAGTTTTTATTTTGCAGTAGAAGGATTAATGGCTAGGGAATATGAAAATGTGGTTTGTAGACTTTTTCCACACACCCTTAAAGGAGCAGCAGCATCATGGCATTTTGGTCTGCTTGCAAACTCTATCCCAGACTAGGATACTTTTGAAAGGATTTTTAGAAGTAAGTATGCAACCCAAAAAACTCATGCAGCTCTCATGAAAGGACTGTGCGCCTTAAAGAAAGAAATAAAAGAGAAGGTGCATAGTTTTACCCAAAGATTAGTGGCTTATCTTAAGAATTTTTCTGAAGCTGAAAAACCCTCGGATAAGGTCTTGATTGAATATTATACCTCAGCTCTGGGACCCGAGTTGGCTATGTTTTCCAAAATGAAGGCCAAACCTACACTAGCGGAGACTTATGAAGAAGCGGAGAAGGTAGAGGCCGAAAAAGAAAGCATCGAGGATTATCCTAAACGGTTAGGAGAAAAAAATGTTGGGAGGAAAACTTTGTTATTTACTAAGCCTAAGGAGCAGCAATTATTAGATTTTGAGGGAATGGAAAAAATAATGTAGAAGCTTTCTAACAGAATCATAGACTTGGAAAAAGACAAGGAGGCCCAAAAGTTCTATAAACCTTATTACAAGAAAAGGGAAGACAATAATCAATCCCAACTTCCTTCGCACAGCCCAGCATCTATGAACTTAACAGAGGTAGGAATGGATAACTTTTGCACTTTCCACCAATAGCCCCATTCTGAAAAGAATTGTCCTCAATGGATAAATTCAATGATGTTGGTCATGAATCATCTTTTGGATTCCAAATTAACAGAAGATAACAATGAAGAAGGGAAAGACAGCAATACATCAACGAAAAAATAGGAGGATGAGGCCATGGTTTTATGGGACTGTGTTTCGTTGTTTGATGCCGAGGAGGAAAAGGATTTGAGACATGAGGGAATCCAAGAACCAAACATAATGACGAGAAGCCAAGGGTTGATTAAAGAAAACAGTCTTATGCTCCCAAAGATCAAAAGACTTCAAAATAATGTTAAGAAATTTCAAAACAACTCTCCAACTAATAAAATTTCAGAATTTACCATCACCAGTCAAAATCCTAGACAGACCAGCATGTTTACTAAGCCCAATGAAGAAAAAAAAAATAATGTTAAATCGAAGCTCATAGAACATCAGATGGATTATGACATTGTGGAGGATATCAAAAAGGTAAGGGAAAACATCTCATTATTTGAAATGTGCAATGTGCCGCAGTAGAAAGAAAAGCTATTGAAAGCACTTGAAGTATCAGAGGAGAGGCTGCCCATTGAAAATCAGCCCCAAGAAGAAGAAATTGGTGAAGCAAGTATGGGAGGTAAGCCTAAAAGCAAGAATCCACCTTTTCTCCTCACTTTTGAAATTTTCAACCACAACGTGCATAAATGCCTAGTGGACTCAGGGGCATCATTCAACGTCATGCCACTGTCGGTCTACAAAAAGATAAATGGGAAACCTAGACCATCTACCTGGAGGGTCGTTCAGTTGGATAGAATGAACATGAAAGTAATTGGGGAAATGGAGGATGTTCTTGTTCGCTTATCTTCAAATGATAAGGTATGTCAATTCATCGATACCATGGTGGCTGACATACCGAAAGCCTATGGACTTGTTTTGAGCAGAGATTGGTCGACAAAGCTGAACGGATATTTTTCCTCGGACTAGTCACATCTGTGGCTACCATACAAAGGAAGCCCAAATCAAATTAAAGTTTTGAGGGAGCCCCACATGAAACATAATGTTACTCAGTTCGAAGGTAAAAATGAACCAGTGGATTCTGTTTTGGGAAACCACTTTATTGAGCTATAACCAGGAAACTATCAAGCGGAAGAATCCAGTGATACATCAGACGCTCAGCCTGATCTCCTTCGGTTTTCACAGGCTGATGAAATCGATTGAAAAATAGTTGACTTAGTCGTAGAAGTAGATGTTAATTCTCGCACAGTAGTTAGCGATTTTTGGACACTTTTCTTTGATGGTTCTAAAACTTTAGAAGGGTCGGGAGCCAGCTGTGTCCTGATTGACCCTAGGAAAAACAAACATTTTCTTGCATGTAGGTTAGAGTTTGTAAGTACCAATAACATAGCTGAATATGAAGCACTATTTCAGGCAATAAGGAAAGCAATTGAATTTAAGGTAAAAAATATGAAGGTGTTTGGGGACTCTGAAATAATTGTAAAGCAAATTCGAAATCAAATACATTGCATTTCTCCTGATTTAAAAGCTTATCAAAATGAAGTATGAGATTTACTTAAAGGTTTTAATGCATTTAACATTGTATCGATTCCAAGACCTTAAGAATGCAGTAGCTGACTTGTTGGCCGCCTCAGCTACGAGGCTTGTGCCTTCTAATAATCGATGCTCTATTGAATTGCTTTTCAGACCTTCAATTCCAAACATGATAACCAATCTACGAGTGTTCGATGAAGATCAGCAAATTATAGAATGCTTGACAAATGATGATACTTTCAAAGGGACCATTATTGATGATGAAGAACATCAAGGCGAGTTTAAATTTGATAACTTCATTCCTAAAGGAGTCAAGACTTTAGAACGAATGTTTGATTTAAATGAGAAATTTCGAAGACCAGTGAATGTGAAAACTCATAGCTCGTCTCTATAGTTTGATTTGATTAATTTGGGGACTGAAATGGAGCCCAAATATGTGAGTTTGGGAAAATGTTGTTCCCCAGGTGAAAGGAATAAGTTTATCAGTCTTTTCAAACAATACAAAGATGTTTTTTCCTGGACGTATGAAGATCTAAAGACATATGACACCAATATTATCCAGCATGTTATCCCCATCAGATCTGAAATCAAACCGTATCAGCAGCCTTTAAGGAATATGCATCCAAAATTAGAACCTTTAATCTAAAGTGAAGTCAAGAAACTATTGGATGCTAGGATTATCTTCAAGGTTAGACACTCAGAATGGGTGTTAAATCTGGTTCTAGTAAGGAAGAAATCCGGAGAAATCAAGCTATGTGTGGATTTCAGAAACTTAAATCGTGCTTCAGATAAAGACAATTATCCTGTTCCACCCATGGAGCAGATATTGCAAATGGTTTCGAGTTCTGAACTATTCTCTTTATTAGATGGATTCTCAGGCTACAATCAAGTATTAGTAGCTGAAGAAGATAGACTTAAAACAATGTTCAGGACTAGGTGGGGAACTTTTGCTTACAGAAGGATGCCCTTTGGACTCATAAATGCTGGAGCTACTTTCCAGAGGGCTATGGACATAGCTTTCCGCAGTCTGATTAGCTGTAGTGTTGTAGTATACCTCAATGACATCACAATATTTTCAAAGAAAAGAGAGGAACACGCATTTCATCTAAAGCCGATTTTTGAACGCTGCCAAAAATATGGTATCTCACTAAACCCCAAGAAGTGTGTGTTTGCTGTTACAGAAGGTACGTTGTTGGGTCATGTGGTTTCTAAGAAGGGGATCTCCATAGACCCAGAAAGGAACAAAGTCATCGAACAGATTCTCTTACCCCATAATAAAAAGGGCATGCAGTCATTTATGGGGACAATAAACTTCGTGCGAAGGTTTGTGCCAGATTTCGCACAAATTGTTAAACCTTTGCAGCAAATGGTAAAGCAAAGTGTACAATTCAAATGGACTGATGTAGAGAAGAACGCATTTAGTAGAATAACGACAGCTTTCGCACTGTTAGGCCCTGTAATTGTCCATTTTTCCATCACTTATTGACATACCTTTCATCCATTTTCATCCATTTTCGTACCATTATTTCTCATTTATCATTCCATTTTTCATCCATTTGTTGCAGCTGCGCATTGTACAGCTGCTACTTCCATTTGATGTTTTAAGTGGTTAATAGTGATTATTTTCCTTTATCTTTGATGAATTAAAATACTATTATGCATAATTTTACTAATGATGGTTTTTGGAGTGAGTTGTCACGTACAGGACGCTCATAGCCAGCTGTTACAGCCTTAACCAAAAACGCATGCCACATAAGAACACATTGATTCGCATCTTGATTTGCGGGCAGATGGAAATGAATCTCAAAAATACGAGACATGGGTTTTGTGCATAACATCCCCATTTACTTGAATCTCAAGGAAATCACCAAACAAATCTACGGTTTGCGATATGCAGGTGGTTCTTCGAGAGGGTATTTTCCAAATTTGGTGTTGCGGCCGGTTCCAAAGTTGCCAGCAGTTACGGCCATGTTTCAGCTGTTACAGATCACAAGCTGGGGGTTCAGTTCTTCATTTCCATGAGATAATTTTATGTATAAATATGTAATCAATCTCATTGAGAAGGGGGGGATAGATTGATTGATTAAGCATGATAGATTAGGCAGGATAGGAGATGGATGATAGGAGATAACACAATGTTGTGATGTAGGATTTGATCTAGATCTGTTGTAATTCTTCCATTATGATAATACATGCTGGTTGTTTCTTAATTCTGGAGTTGTAGACTTCTATTGTGGAGATCCAGCTCTGCTCAATGGAGGAAGGGCCCTCTTCCCTAAGCAGATGCTGGTAGTGTTAATTGTGAGTGTGTTATTGTTTAGATCTACTTATTATTTTGTTCATGCTTTCATTCATTAAGCTTATCATAGTTGTACGCTTTCATTCATCAGATCTGTCATAATCGTTGTGTTGATAATTCATTTGGTAGTTCGTTGGCCACCATAACAATTCTTTAGATGTACGTAATCAGATCTTGTTTCATAGGAATAAATCTTGTTGAAGTGTATTCCACTTACAGTTTGATTTATGAATAGGTTTGAGTATTGATTTCTTTTCAAGCAGATGTGATCTAGTTTACAAAAAGTTTTGATTGCATACCAATAGATCAACAGTGTCAGGTAGAAATTGTACTCGCATATATTTTGCACGATAGCTTTGAAATAAAAGACTTCCTGGAGTTGACAATAAATCTTGTACACTCTGTATGTTGGTAATAATCTACTTGCATATTGGGTGCCCAACATTTTGGTGCCGTTGCCGGGGAGTTATCAATTGTGCAATAGTACATCTGACATTGTTTTGCAAATGCATTGTTAAAATAGGGCATGTAGGTTGCATGATTACATTTCAGTTTATTGAATTTATTTTGAGTGTTAATTTTCTGTCTTTATATTCAGTTTGATTTCATTTTCAATCTTTGCAGCATAAATCTTATCATTCCCCTTAGTGGTGTTGTAAGCACCACCCATTCTACTAACAAGTTGACAGGAACATTCGAAGGAGGAGACTCAAGATAGCGCACAAAGAATCTAATGAAGAGATGGCAAGTGAGGAAGATGCGAAAATTGTTACCTTCGAATTTCCCATCAGAGATTCGAGAGGAGTGGCACCAACGAAAAGAATTCCCCCACATGTTCTACCAAATTTTCATGGTTTGGAAAATGAAGGCCTTGATGTATTTTTATTTCAATTTGAAGTACTTTGTAGAGGATATGGTTATTGTGCTAATGATCAAAAGTTGAATGTGTTTCCCCTTACTTTAAAAGGAACAACCCTCCGATGGTTCATGAGCCTCGGTGGGAATTGTATACAAACTTGGGAAGATATGAAACATGTGTTCTTGAAAAGGTACCAAGATTATTGTAGGGTCAATGAAGACATTTTTGAAATGACACAAGGAGAAGAAGAGAGTCTGGAGGAATACATAGAACGATTTCAATATAACCTCCAAAGATCCAAACAGAGAAATCTGGGGAAGGAAATCTTAAAAACACTTCTACTCAAAGAAATCCAAGCTGAATGTTTAGAAATATTGAATCTGATCGGAACAGGTAATGTATTTCAGTTATCATATGATGATATTTGTGAGTTATGTAGAAGGTATTCAAGAGGAAACTTCAAGACTGGTAAGAATTCTAAGGAAATTTTATCTCTATTTTTGAAATCTGCTGCAAAAACAAGAGTTTTACAAATTGAAATCAACAATTTATTTAAAATTTCTAAAGCTGATTCACAATCGGTTGTTTTGCAGGATAAGGAAAAACAGGAGGAAATAAGAGAAGCAAGGGATTTCCCTTTGGATAATCTTGAAAGTTGTGGTATATGTGACTTGAATCATTCCACAGATCATTGTCCCTTCTTACCAAAGATGAAAGAAACATATCATAGAGATCTGGGAGTTGCAGCCAACTCGTTGCAACAGTAATGTCAACCATGGCCTACATCTATGGTTCGAAATTCTATCCCTCTATTTCCTTACTCTCATACTCAGCCATTGAATACTCTTCCACCATGGCAGCTGTTGCAGCCTCAATTTAACTTTTACCTACCTTACCCACAAGGTTGGAATGGTCCATCTTATGATCATATGGCCACTCTCCCTCATGCTGCAAGACAAGTTGGTCCTTCAATATCAACCTCACAAATCAATCATCTACATCAGCCACATCTATCTTCTCATCAAACTCCTTGGTATCCAACACAATTTCCTGTCCAATCCACCCTCCACCCTAACCATAATAAAGCAGTACAGTATGCTTATAGTGCTGAACTGCAAGATGTTTCTACATTTTCCTCTTGTTCTACCTCATCTACACCATTGCAAAAAGGCTGTGCATTGTTGCAGCAAATCCATACGAGGCCTGAACATGTTTTAAATCCAAGTTTTGCAGATGGAGTTTCTTCTAATCCTCATAAGCAAGCAGACAAGATCAACAAGACACACGTGATATTTGATGAAGAAAAAACATTGGAACCAAAAGCATCATTCACATCAGTAGATCCAGAACTCTTATGCATTGAGGAAGATCAGTTTAATAAGGATCTTCACGGTGTAACATCCATGAGCAATCAAGGGAACAAAGACTATATTGAAGCTTGGTTTCAATCTGTCATCAGTCTGCAGCATCATTTCATGCTTCACCAATTCTTGGCACCATCATTTGAACGGAAGTTGATCTCTCATATCCTAGAATTCATAAAGTTATATTTTTCTATTGGGAGTATGAGCATGCTTGAGTCACTTTTTCGAAAATGGCTCCATTGGAAATATGCATACACTTAAACATTTTTTTATATTTCCAAGTAGAATAGGGTAGGATAGAATATCAGAATAAAACCATGCTTTTGTTTGGCTTTTTATTTTTATTTTTGAATAAGTATGCTCTCTTCCTGCGCCTTGTTGCGATCTGGAAGATCAGAAAGTAGAAAGATGATGAATGGGTATGAGATGTTTTCATGAATGCTTTGGAATTGTTGACTATTTGAACAAAAATGCTTAAGTCATTTTTGTCATCAATTTCCCAATTTCGATTTGTCCCACTTTCTCCTTTCGATCGGTAAAGTTGCAACGATTATCCACTTGATATTTCAGGATGGAGGAGCGCACCCAACCCAACTGCGCGTTGAACAGCTGCGCATTGAACAGCCATTTGAGTATAGCTGCGCGTTGAACAGCCATTGGAGTATAGCTGCGCATTGAACAACCTGGACGTTTAACAGCCATTTGAGTGTAGCTGCACGTGCCTGCTACTTCCATGAATGTAGCTGCGCGTTGAACAGCCTACAATGTCGTTGCTATTTGCCTAACATTTTGGTGTCTCAAATGTATACAATTTCGGCATTCCTCCCTATCTCTTTCTCATTGTTTGGAAAAGTGTTGCTGATTAAGGTCAGACTGCATGCAACCATCTCAGATATTAATAATTATGATCAATATTGCAACAAACCAGGGTATTCCAGTGGGTTTAGAATTTTGGTTTTTCATGATCATTTTTTTCACATGATTGAATTAAAGGTGAGCTATTTGAATTGTGTTTCTCTCGTGCCATAAACTTAATGAAAGCAAAATAACCCTGAGAAAGAATCCCTACAAATGCGCATAAACCACGTCTTGCTCCTCATGAACACTTGCACACAATAATTGATGAGTGCCGGACTTTGTTTAATTGATTGATATGTTTTTGCACAAAGCATATTACAGGTTGCTATTTGTAAGAGGGAGTTGAATGCTTTGAATATTTTATCTAACTATGTACATGGTGATTATGCAAAGCAGCAATTGTGATTAATGCCCCAATTCAGTGAAACTCCTACTCTGAACAGTCGATAGTGGATCTCAGCCGCACATTTACACTTTCCAAATTTTAGAGACCATATTGCTCTTACAAATTGTAAAACTAACGCAAATGGGCATTCTCTAATTCCTGAACACAGTGTGCTTAATGTTAATTTGGCTTTCTTAAAGCCACTTCATGCAGTAATTGATGATTACACGAGCACAAAGACACAGGTATACAATTGGAACTCTTCAAGCTTGAAATTTGACATGAATTCGTTCGCTGCAACACCCAGCTGTGAGTGATTACTCTCAGCTACAACAGTGAGCTGCAACACTGGCTGTGACTGTGCTACAGCTGCGACTGCAACAGACGGTGCAAGTAAATCCAGGTGCTCAATGCTTGAAATTTCTGGTATGGATGTGTGTTATTTTTAAATATACATCATTAAAAACATTCACATCTATTCCAATCACTTTTTGGGGTCAATTTTCGATTATAAAATTTTTGGTGACATTTTGGCTTGAAACTTTTACCGAAACATAGACGAGACAGTCATATTTTGGGAGACCAAATGAACTTATTTTTAAAACCTATTTATATCCCAATTATCCCTTTGAATCTAGTTTCCAAAACAATTTGAATTTTTACGATTGGGTGTCAAACAAAAATTTTATGGCCAAAATACTAACAGGGTGTCAAGCTGGCAGCTTAGGAAAAGAGATGGGACAGTCAATTTTTGGATGCCTTATTGGATATATTTTGCAAAACTGTTTCATTGGTATATTCTCCTATGAATCTAGTTTACAAATCAATTTGAATCACTCCATTCCGATGTCGTGCGCAAATTTTATGACCAAAATACCGACCGCTTGTCCCAAATCTGCATTCCTAAAAGTATATTTTCTAGACTGTTCATTGGCTTATTTGACCCATAAATTCTTGTTGGATTCAAAACATGTTTCTAATGGAAATAGACCTATGAATTTACTTTTATTTGGCTTTGGAATCACTCAAATTGGACAAGGAACAAAGAACCTATGATCAAAATACCGTTGGTGAGTCTAGATGAACATTGCTCTGCCGAAGGTATAAAATGGATTTTGCTTTGTTCATTTTTCTTTGGATTTGTTTTATGAGTAATTGCTTGTTTTTTTTTATAAGTGTTGGGTGAAGAGAGACTAATCATCTCTCTTCTTCCATCATCTCATGTGTTATTGCAGGCAAATGCTAGGTTTGCCAGGTCCTTGGAAGAAGAAGGTCAATGAATGCACGAGTGACTCTTGAAGACTTTTTATCTATTTGCAAATGGATTGAGCACATAAAAAATTGGAGAGATTGATGTGCAAACCATACACAGTCTAATGTTTCCAGAGTCAAGTCCCATTGCTACATGCCAAGAATCAATTTTAGCCACCTGTCATCCCACTTGTTGGTGAAAGAAACCCCTCAAGAAGCCTATTTCCCTATGGTAGATTCATTCACCCTCCTCATTTCAAAACCCTAAAAATCCATTCATGTCGAAGTCCCATTTTCCACTGCTTATGTAGTCACCATAACCATTTTATTTCCCATCACTACTACATCATGACTTCACATATACTTTCCACTTCTGAGTTTCATGTTGGTTCTATTTTTCACTATGATTCTTCACAAATCATGTATTTTGTACTCGTATTGGATGATGTGGAATTCATTAAGGTCCACCTTCCAATAGGTCTTGTCCCATCAACTCCAACACATCATCTGGGATCGAGATTAGAGTTTTTATAGTGCCCTGGTATCTGCATGAATCAATGGCAGATTTCCTTATTGTTAATCATGGGGATTCATCAATGCCTCTTGATTGACAAATCTTGCAGGTGACTCGACTCCAGCACATCCATTCGTACCTGTCAAGATGCACTAAGGTACTTTAGAGCTCACTGTCATCAAAGGTGAGTTTCTTCACATTGGTTAACGGCATACATTAATGGCCGGTAATCCAATGATTTCTTTCCATGCTCGACTTCAGCACATTCATTCGCATGGTAAGAATTGTACCTCGGTTTTGTAGCGGTTGAAGACTATGTGATCTAATGGTTTCAACAATTATTTGCAACATCATTTGTTCAGTAGTTTTGCAATTCCTTTCCATTTTCATTTCAGCAGTTGATTTTCAGAATAAGAGAAAGGACTTTCTGCTTCTATGGTAGAATTTCTGCTCATCAATTGTCTCAGCAGTTAGTCTTACATGCAACCAGCACAATATCATGGATCAAATTCGATCTCATCCAGTTTTCAGCTCTCATATACATATGTCTCAGCATTGGATCGGCTACATAGCTCCAGTATGCACCAGTCCATTCATGTCAACCAAGGCTTCCATGGAGGTAAAACTTGAGGTAAAATAGCATGAGTTTTTTATTTATTAAAGATTTAGGAAAATTTCATGAAGAACCACTAAGCATTAGCCATTTCCATTTTCTATATAGCGTATTATGTCCATCCATTTCCATCATTTCCCACTCAATTATAACACTTCATCATTCATGCACATCCCCTTCAGATTCCAACCCAACATCTCACCCACCCAACTGGCCAAGCATAAAAAGAGATGGATACCTCATTGTTGTCACACAAGAACCAACAATAGGAAATTTTGCTGCTGCCACACAAGAACCAGCGGTAAGAAAAAATCTTGTTGCTGCCACACAAGAACCAGCAGTAAGAAAAGAAGTCTTACTACTGCCACACAGGAACCAGCAGTACAAAACGGTCATCTGTTGCCATATAAAAATAATGAGGAGAAATAAGGTAGCTGATACACTTATTGAAAGAAAATGATAGGCTGGACACAAGAACCTACAACATGAAAAGTTGATGTAGAAGCCATTCCTTCTCAAGAGTATGCTATCACTCAAGCACGATAGAAAACAAATGCATGATTTCTTTTAATGGTTCACATCTTCATAAGTCTTGAGCATGAGCATGAGCATGATACATGCACAATGGAAATCCTGTAGCAGCTTTTCAGGGTCTGATGTGAAGTGTATCTCACCAGCATGAAGGTAATGATTACTCTCAGCATTGGTCATTTGTTAAGTTCGACAGAATTTCTGAAATGAGTTTGATTGTTGTGGAATGTGAAAAAGAATGCTTGGCATTATTTGAAGTGTTACAAAGCACTCCATGATAAGGGCACAACATTTTGGAAAATTCTAGCAGCCTTCATTCAACCATGAGAATGGATGAAATTTATTGTGGTTTATTGCAATAGAATTTGCCATGAATTTGATGAGAAAATGGTTCTAAAATATATTATAAGCATTTAACTACAACCATGGGGAATCAAAAATCGAGCTCACACAGTCAATTTCAAAGAGCATACAGTCATTTTTCAAGCAGCCTACAGTCATTTTTATAAGTCTAAGATGTGTTTCCAGCTAGCACATATATAAAAATTGGATGTTGACAGTGATAGTGCAGATACAAGAAAACAACAGTCCCAAAGTTCACTTGATTTCGTGAATGGAAGGTAAAATACTCAGTTTGGGGGAAATGGTTGTTCACAACTAAGATGAAAACTCCTCTTTTGCATGAGGACATGCAACATATTCAGTTTGGGGGAGTGGTTTTTAACATTTTTGTGCATATTGATTTTTTTTATTCATCCACAGCTAGCAAAAATGAAGAATTTGATTTGAGGATATCTCACAAACCAAGAATTAGATCCTCATGAAATTTGTACAGGAAATGCATAGCAGCATGATGAACAACCCTGGCAAGTTTCAGCTCAATCAAGTGTACAGTTTTCGAGAAAATGACTATCATCATCTACAGCCAATTCGCATTTTTCTAAAAATCCATGATGTGGGTTCATCTAATTTTTGGTGAGGAGATGCACTATAATGGTACTTACCTGCTTGCAAAATTTCAGCCCAACCCAGTTTGTAGTTTTTGAAATATTGGCTCTGGAAGTTCAGCGGCAATACATTGTTTTCATGTTCAAAAGTACAGAATTTGATTTGGGCATATCTTTCAATTGGTAAGTTGGATCCTCATGAAATTTGGACAGGGGATGCATAACATCATGAAGAACAACCATGGAAATTTTCAGCTCAATCCAGTGCACGGTTTTCGAGAAAATGACCATAATCACCTACAACTAATTCGCATTTTTCTCGAAATCCGTGATGTGGGTTTGTCTAATTTTTGACGTAGAGATGCATTAGAGTGGTTGCTACCTTCCTGCAAAATTTCAGCCCAACCCAGTTCGTCGTTTGGGAGAAAATCGCTTCAGAATTTTCTCGTTAAAAAGGCTAAAACGCCGTAAAATATTGCCGTTGCCCGTTTTCCGGCGGCTGAACATAACTTTCTGACGGCTGAACATGATTTTCCGGCGGCTGTGACATATTTTTCGGCAGCCGTTTTCCGGCAACTGCCCGTTTTCCGGCGGCTGAACATAACTTTCCGGCGACTGTGACATATTTTCTGGCAACTGCCCGTTTTCCGGCGGCTGAACATAACTTTCCGGCGGCTGAACATAATTTTCCGGCAGCTGTGAGTCCGCCAAATTTGCCGCTAAATTTAGCGCAGTTCCGCCAAATTTGCCGCTAAAACCTTCGCCAATTCCTCTGCTAAAATAAGCTGCGACTTTGCCAAATTTCTACTAAAGAGCTGCGAATCCGCCTAATTTTCTCCTAAATCCTCTGCTAAGTGACTCTGCCAATTTGTGTTAAACTCTCTATTTCTTCTAGCTGCAGCTGTGCAAATGGTAAAATGAAGAAATGAGTGAATGAGTTTTTTTCAAGTTGGATGCTACATAGGTATTGGGTTACATGAGGACATGCAACAAGTTCATTTTGGGGGAGATGTTAGGCCCTGGAATTGTCCATTTTTCCATCACTTATTGACATATCTTTTATCAATTTTCATCCATTTTCTTACCATTATTTCTCATTTATCATTCCATTTTTCATCCATTTGTTGTAGCTGCGCATTGTACAGCTACTACTTCCATTTGATGTTTTAAGTGGTTAATAGTGATTATTTTTCTTTATCTTTGATGAATTAAAAGACTATTATGCATAATTTTACTAATGATGGTTTGTGGAGTGAGTTGTCATGTACAGGACGCTCATAGCCAGCTGTTACAGCCTTAACAAAAAACGCATGCCACATAAGAACACATTGATTCGCGTCTTGATTTGCGGGCGGATGGAAATGAATCTCAAAAATCCGAGACATGGGTTTTGTGCGTAACTTCCTCATTTACCTAAATCTTAAGGAAATCGCCAAACAAAGCTACGGTTTGCGATATGCAGGTAGTTCTTCGAGAGATTATTTTCCAGATTTGGTGTTGCGGTCGGTTCCAAAGTTGCCAGCAGTTACGGCCATGTTTCAGCTGTTACAGATCACAAGCTGGGGGTTCAGTTCTTCATTTCCATGAGATAATTTTATGTATAAATATGTAATCAATCTCATTGAGAAGGGGGGGATAGATTGATTGATTAAGCATGATAGATTAGGCACGATAGGAGATGGATGATAGGAGATAACACAATGTTGTGATGTAGGATTTTATCTAGATCTGTTGTAATTCTTCCATTATGATAATACATGCTGGATGTTTCTTAATTCTGGAGTTGTAGACTTCTATTGTGGAGATCCAGCTCTGCTCAGTGGAGGAAGGGCCCTCTTCCCTGAGCAGATGCTGGTAGTGTTAATTGTGAGTGTGTTATTGTTTAGATCTAATTATTATTTTGTTCATGCTTTCATTCATTAAGCTTATCATAGTTGTACGCTTTCATTCATAAGATCTGTCATAATCGTTGTGTTGATGATTCATTTGGTAGTTCGTTGGCCACCATAACAATTCTTTAGATGTACATAATCAAATCTTGTTTCATAGGAATAGATCTTGTTGAAGTGTATTCGACTTACAGTTTGATTTATGAATAGGTTTGAGTATTGATTTCTTTTCAAGCAGATGTGATCTAGTTTACAAAAAGTTTCGATTGCATACCAATAGATCAACAATGTCAGGTAGAAATTGTACTCGCATATATTTTGCACGGTAGCTTTGAAATAAAAGACTTCCTCGGGTTGACAATAAATCTTGTACACTTTGTATGTTGGTAATAATCTACTTGCATATTGGGTGCCCAACACGCACACGCACCCTCCCTCAAAAGTCTATATTTTGAGAAAGATTTTATTTTGTACACTTTCGCATCTGATGATTCACTAGCAGCTGCGCTTACCCAGAAGGAAGATGGGGGAGATGAGTTCCCCATATCATTTATGAACACTGGTTTGTAGGGGGGTGAACTGAATTACCCAGCTATGGATAAACAAGCTTATGCCATGTTCAAAGCGATGAAATAATTCAGACCATATATACTAAAGAACCGGACAAAGGTAATAGTTCCACACCCAGCTGTGAGGTCTCTGTTCGTACAAAATGAGTTGGGAGAAAGAAGAGGCAACTGGGTAACAGCTCTACAGGAGTACGAACTCGAATTTAAGCTAGCTTTTATAGTCAAAGAGAAAGGATTGTGCAGACTGATGACTGAAAGTAAAGGCAATGAAGAACATGACTAGGAAGACGAAGCTGAGTTACATGTGATGGATGTATGTCCTCTTTTCACAGCTCCGGACTCCTGGTATCGAGACCTTGTACATTACCTTCAAGAGGGATTGTTACCAGAGCATTGGAATTCTAAGCAAAGAAGAGCATTGCTTCTTAAATCATACTCATATCAAATTATTGAAGGAATATTATTAAGAAAGAATTATGATGGAGTTCTCCTTAGATGCTTAGAGAAAGAAGATGCGAAAAAGGTAATGATAGATTTACATGATGGGCCTGCTAGAGGACATTTCTCCGGAGATACTACAGCTCATAAAATTCTTCGAGCCAGATACTATTGGCCCACACTGTTCAAAGATGCACACGCCCATGTCAGAAAGTGCGACATCTGCCAAAGGTGTGGTGGAAGACAAGTTAAAGCAGCAGGACCATTAAATCCTGTTATGATAACAAAACCTTTTGAGCAGTGGGGGATGGACATCATTGGAGAGATAAAGCCAAATTCTTCCTTGCAACACAAATATATTCTGACGGCAACCGACTACTTCACTCGTTGGGTCGAAGCCATTCTATTGCATAAAGTAAATGAAGATGCGGTCATGGACTTCTTGCAAGATCATATTATGACCAGGTTTGGAGTTCCAATTTCTTTAGTTTTCGATAATGCTACTTACTTTTCCTCGATTAGATTAACTGCATTCACTTATTAGAAAGGAATTAAGTTGCATTACTCTACTAATTACTATCCACAAGGAAATGGTCTGGCTGAAACTACGAACAAGAATCTTATTAGGATTTTAAAAAATACGGTGATAGAAAATCAGAGGAGTTGGCACTCATCATTACCAAATTCCCTATGGGCTGATAGAGTCACCCCCAAGACTTTGTTAGGTCTGTCCCCGTATACCCTTGTTTATGGAAAAGAGGCCATTCTAACCCCCAACATCATGCTACCCTCTTCCATAATCGCCCAAGAATCCAGAGGATCAAATAATGAAGTCTTGCAAATAAGGATGCATAATCTTTTGAAGGCAGAAGAGTCTAGAGCCAAGTCCAGAGAACATTTTGAAAAACAACAGTAAGTAGTAAAGAGATGGTTTGATAAACACAAAGCTGGAACAAAATAATTTGAGGTGGGAAACTTGGTTCTCAAGTGGGATCATCCCCGTGATGAGAAAAGAAAACACACAAAATTCCAACAGCTATGGGTAGGCCCTTTCCAGATTGCGGCAAAGCTTGTCCCTTCAACCTATAAATTGCAGGATCTATGGGGGTGGGAAGAGAAATTACCAGTAAATGGTTTAGTTCTCAAACCTTATTTTTCCTGAGTTTTGTTTTGTTGTTTTATCTTGTACATAAATATTTTGATTTCGCTGTTTATTTGATTTGTTTTATTTTTGTTTTGTTGTAGTTTAGATCTTGACTGATTTCAATAAGCAAGAGGCAAACTTTTGGTTGCATGGAGAGTATCAGAATTGTGGAGTAATTAAAGTCCTTTAGTGTAAGACTGTGTACTGTTGTTTTATCTGAAAGAGTTTCTTCTAGTTTAGCAGTTTTCCTGAATGGCTATGAACACATTGAAGTCCTACTTAATCCTTGTAAAATAAACCAGGATCAAAAGGTCTGGAATACTATTTTGAGGCTCCATCCATCTCACATTTAAAATTTCCTAGGGAGTGACAGCAAAAGACCCACGGAAAAGAAGCAAGGTAAATAGTATATTATATATAAATGATCCCATGTCAAGAATTGAAAGCCAAAAGGCAAATAAGAGTAAAAAACTCCTATAAAAGCATTATGTATTGAAACAAAGTACTGAACCATATAAGTACCAAATTGCCAAAGTTATTCTCCGTCCGTGAGCTGAAAGTTAAATACATCTCTCACACAAAAGGACACTATGGATAGAAGTGCCTAAATGAAAAAAATTCAGAAAGAAGGGCATGTAGGAGGACTCACAAAGGACAAAAGTCCAAAAGCACAAAAGTGCAAAATGACATGGGAATGAGGAACACATAAATATTTATGTTTACCATATGTTACAATCCTATGGTGTCCAAGCTGGAAGCTACCCGAAGGCAGAGGTAATAAATGAAACTCATCTTCCTGGCCTCAAAAGAGTTATCTTGACTTGGAAATCTTGGCTTCCCTTCTCCTAAATTGGACTATCATCAATGATTAAAAGTGCATATATTTTCCATTTGGGAAATCCAGACATCTAGAAGAATTCAACATGTTTGTTCTATTGTTAAACAGTTTGATACTTAAGAAATAAATTGCCCAAAGATCTAGGTTCACCAAATAGTCACCAATTGTTGCAGCTGCAACTGTTTTCCCAAATTTTTGAAATTTTGGGCCCTCCTCTTAACTTTTATCTTGCCTAAAATTGTTTGGATCCATGAACTCTGTTTTTGTTTCCCCTCTACTACATGTTTGGATTGTTTTGAGGTCAACTGTTTTCGTGCTTTTCGGAAAATTGCTTATGTCTGAAACTGTTTGAGCTGTGAATTTTGAAGATTGGATTTCAAATGTTGCCCGTTCGATCTATGATTTTTTTCTTTGTTATCGGAAGTCTATTTCATTTTTTTCATCGTTGTTTTCGTCGCTACCCGGCTGAAAGTCTATTGGAACTTAACATTTAGTTTGGTCGTTCGGAAGTAATTTAACCATGCATCGGAGTTGTATTTCCCTTCGGGGCCGCCATTGCGGGAGCTAAACGATGTTTTCTGAGCACTGAACATTCTCATGACGTTTCTGCGCCATGTTTGAAAGTTTTATGACTGTAAGTCGGAAGTTATAGTCTAATTGCTTTCTGCCATTACGGCTCCCGAGAGAACTAACTGTCCGTCGTATAACTGCTCTGCTCGTCGATTTTTTGTGTTGGTTTTTGTCCATATGTTTTTATTTTCCACGGAGTCCGTAGTATTTCTGTCTTCCGCCATTGCGGCTACATAATTCTCTAACCGCCCGATGTTTATGTCATTCTGTTCGCCGACAAAGAGCGTTTCCACCTGATGCTTTAGTGTTTAGTCTTTCGGACACCGATAGGCTTATTGGTCCTGCGGAGCTCGTTGTCCATCTGAAGCCCTCCATTGCGGATTTTATTTAAATTATCCTCCTGATGTTTTAGTGGTTCAAGCTGTCGATAAGGTTTTTCCCGCCATTTTGTGAGTTTTTAACCTTTCTTTGGGCGGCGGTGGTTTCTGATTCGTGTTAAGGGTTTCACGATGAGAACGCAGTACAGGGCCTCATTTTGATGATCAGCCGTATTATTAGTATGGTTATGTTTGTTGAAAACATGCAGTCCAAATTAATGATGAATTTTGTTTAACTGCAGGCGGATTTAGAAGATTCTTCATACTCCTGCTGCAAAGATGACATAGCTAGAAGACAAAGCAGAAGAAAGTTGGTTCAAAAGCGATAGGCAGAGATATTCTAAGATCAACGGAGTTTTTAAAGAGACAAATAAAGACAAAGCAGAATCGTTAGCAACAGGGGCCAGGATTGGAAAGGTTCATCAGTTACTAAGTTGGTCCCATTTTATGAAGTACTCATAAATCTTAATCCGAAATGTAACGCATTATGTGAATCATGAGCACTCACAAGAGGACAAAATTGTGAAACTAAACGGTTTTGGTGAAGCCCAAGAGTCATTCATGGGCAGCCCAACAGTTTGGTTCTTTTTGTATAAATATATAAGATTTAGATAAGGGAAGGGACTTTTTCCCAATTATATTTGTGAAGACATATTGTAAGAAAAACTATTTCCTTTTGCAATAGATAATTATAGTTTGCCTGTTGGAGAAAGCTTGGTGGAATGTTCAAATGTTATGCTATGGATTTGTTGAAGAGGAACTATTTCATTTTCAGCTTTGTGTCTATTAACTGTGAGATCGTTCCAACTCTTTGAACCTATGTTCTTGTATGAATGATCTCTAGTTTATTTTATGAAAATTCCCACTATGAGTAATGAATGTTGTTCATAAACAATTGGCTATCTGGTTGTTCTAATATCTTTAAATGTGCATGTGTTTTGAAAGAAGTATCAGCTATCTATGATTTTTCATAATGCATGCACAAAATACATTACTCATTAATAAGTGATAATCTTTCTCCCTAGGGATAGGATAGGCAGTTAGATTTATTTCCTTGATGTGTGTGATTCAGATGCAAGAGAGTCTAAGACGAGAGGTAAGAACCTGGGTATCTCATTGTGACTACTCCTTGCATTCTTAATCAATCTTTATTTTAGGTAGGCACTTGCATACCATATTTAAAGTCAAAAAATTACAAAAATATACACGGTGGACCAGACCGCAACCGGTAAAACCTTTTATTTTTGTCACTTGACCTACGGTAGTCGGACCGCAAAACGGACGGATTCCCTACACCAAACAGTCACGAGCTAGTTGGGAACGTTGACTAGGGATAATCCCTTGCTGTTGTTGCATGCAAATTTCCAGGCCTCAACACAGTTTTATATTACATTAGGGATAAATCGTTAGCCTTTGGAGGCCATCTGGATGCATACATGTGTTAGACTATGATTTGACCCTCAAACCCCCTAGGTGGACCAATATTCTCCCTAAGCATACCAAATGGTCACGAATGAAAGTGTGAACATGGTTGGGGCATGTTGTTGCATAAATGAAGGATGGGTAGGCATGGGTTAGCACATGGGTGAGTGGGAGTGGCTCTAGGAGGAAATAAATTCTCAAGGAAGGCAAAAAACCACAACAAAAATGCACTAGAGCCTAAGGTCAAACATATTCCTTGATTTAAGGGATGGGGAGTGCACCAAGAATGACATGTCATCAATGAGGGCATATGGACTGTAAAAATGATCAAAGTGGAGTGCCTCAACTATCAGAATGATCAAGGTGGAGCACCTCAACTCTCAATAAATGATCAACATAGCCTAAGTTTGGACCATATCACATAGCATAAAGCTAATGAAAAGTATCATAGGTGTATGATCATGGTACTAAGGTGGATTAGTTCTCTAACATACCTCACTTGAACGAATTGTGGTTATGTTTTGGGGTTGGTTAACTCGACTTCATCACTACATATACAACTCAACCTGATTGATATGTACTTGGTGAGCATGTAATTTTGGTATTTCTCTTTCTGGCCTTGCTCTCCATGTCATTATCATCTTTTTACAACCATATTCATCTTAGTCCCAAACCACCCTCTTTTCACTTGGTTTGACTTATGTATTTTTGTGTTATTGGTCATTTGACCTCTTTCCATCAACTCAATTTATAAGTTTCTTTGGGCCTGGTCTTGGGCATTTAAAGCATGCCAACCCAATCCTAAAATATTCATATGACCTAGCTATTGTTTTATCAATACCTTTATTAGATACCAGAACCAAGTCTAACCCCTTGCTTGTTTTCTTGGGCTTGGCCATTTCATCACCAACATAGTATTGATTTCATTGTGCTTGTATTTGGTACATATTGTTGCTTGAGTTTCATGACCCTTTTAGAGATAGACTCAACCTCTATCACAATCTAATCTTGTCTATCATTGGCCATCTCCATTAGCACCTGTATCCTCTCATTTGTACATGATCCATGCTAGTAGGTTATTATTATATTTGTGTATTTTCTAGGTAAAAGGTTAGCATGGTTTTTAATTCTTATCTTGACATATTATAATGTTTTTTTGTGTTAATTTGAGTATTGCACCAATCCTTTCAAAAGAATTTTTATGTATATTTGGCACTGATCTGAAAATCTTCAGGATCTTTTTTAACCATTAATAATTGCATGTGAACTTTATATGTTAATTACTCATAAACATGCTTTAAAACTGAAATTTAAATGCTTAAACATACACACATAAGAAAATAAACAGTAAGAAAACCATGAAAATGATAGAAAAGAGTCGATAACAGAGTTGACCCCTCCTGGACTAAGTCTCTGAGCCACTTCCAATCATGAGAAGGTTGATCTTATTCAGTCTTCAAAGCTTACAATAATGGGTTTCCAGAACCACTTATGTTTTTGTTAGTAACCAACAAAAAGAGACAACACCACCTCGATTCTCTTAAAAATTTGAGAAATATGAGTATAAACTCAACAAGGTTTTCCTGAGGCCTCCTCTAGCATGCAAATCGATAAACTCTTCTTGCATAAAAGAAAAAAAAATACGGATTCCACCTCGTGATCTGTTCCCATTAATGATTGTACAAAATTCGATAACTATGCCAAAACCTCCTTGAGATCTATGTCGAAACCTCCTCGGGATTTGTGTAAAACCACCTCGGTATCTGTGCCATAACCACCTTGGTATCCATGTCAAAACCACCTTAGGAGGTGGGGAAAATAATCTTGGTATCTTTGCAGATCCGTGATCTCTACTGTCCTCATTTCGTGGCTCATGCCATGGTTTAAATAAGATTTAATTTAAAATATTAAATACCAACTACCACCATAAGCGGCATGCTTGGCGCGTTGGTTAAAGCTATGGAAAGAGGGGACGAGGTCACGAGTTCAAATCCTGCGGACCTGTGCTATATAGTTCGTGGTATATATTACATGTAACGTTTGGTAAGCAGTAGAGAAATATCATATGGTTCATGATATGGTATGAAACGATGACTATAACCTATGATTCGTGGCATATATTAGGATATGATATGATATGATATGGTTTGGAATATTTTATACACGTTGGCAAGGCATGCGATATGGTCTCGGTGTTGACCATGGGATCGAGGGCTATTCCCTCGACCCCGCCCATTTTCAAACCTGCAACGTATTCAACCTTATATACACCCTTTCTTCTATACCTTACAAGGAACATATGTCGGGTCATTTGTTAGGCGAGTTTGATGAAGGATTGGGGGGTCTTGGAGGTATTGGGTTCGAATCCCATAAACTCCACAAACATTTTTCCAAGCCATGCCTTATACATTTTTTTTCTCATTTTTGCACTTTTTGTCACAAATTCAAACCTTAATAACTTCTACACCTGGAGGTCGTTTCACGCGAAACAAGTGTTGAAAAAAATCTCTTTACAAGTTATTTTACCCTGTAAATTTTTTTTTCTATCTAGATATTTCTATTTTATCGACCATTGAAGTATTCTCTTGGATCTAACCTTCCCACTAGGAAGCTTTTGGACCACCAAAAGCATATTTTCATCAATAATTCAAGTGAGGACATGTTTGTCTCACTTGTCCATTCTTCCTAGAGCCTCTACATCTGATTCAGCATAACAACAATCAGCACTACACTCAAATTATTAAGTACATTAATCCTTTTTCATTCAAATTTGTCAATCCAACCATAAATTGTTGATTAGTAGAAAGCTGAATATCAAAATTGAACATTTGAAAGAGATTGTACCCACATAGTGCTTATTTTTTTACCATTGAAACACTATCAACCATAGCAGGTGCATTCTAGTGAAATGACACTTCCTTTTCATGCTTAGGATTCTTTTTCTCCTTACATTGCATAGACATAAGTGTCAAATTCCAACTTGCATTAACAACCCTTTTTAGTTGTTGTGTAGTGCCCAATGATCTATCATTTTTAAATGAGTGTGAATGTACTATGTGTTACCACCTAAGTTGTACTTAGTGATTTTTTATCAAGTGAGCCTGGTGAACCGGACAAGGATGACTTGTTTGGACTCCAGAAGACCTTCAGTCTTGCTTCTGGGAAGCTGTGTTGTACTATATCACATGTTCATACCCCGTGGGGGAATTGTAATAAATGTTCTAGCATGATAGTGTTTGTAAAAGACTCAGTCTCTTAGACTTTATTTGTCAATCCGATCAGCCCAGGGTGTTTTTTTCCCTTGGTTATTATTGGTTGTTGAATAAACGACTGATAATTTCTGAGTTTTTCACTCCATACCTCCAAAGTTGGGGTGGTCGGCTTAGAATTTAGGCCTATTGAGGTTATTAGATTCTATGTGTCAATGTAGAAACATGCTAGACATCATGTTCAAGCCATATGAACATGTCTAGGTCCCCCTAGGTTTTTTTCATTTTTTTTTAATTTTTTAAATTTTTCAGTGTTTTTTATTAAAATTTAAGTTTTCCAAAACTTAGGCTATTTTTTAATAGTTTAATTGGAAAAATTGATTTTGTAATAAAAGTAAGCCAAATAATCAGTTTTAGTCATGTAGGTGCTCATTTTTAAGATAAGAGCACCATGTAAACCCATGGACCCACTATTTCCTAGTTTTGAGTGATTTTTCATCACTCAGGTCAGAAAGCCCCAAAAAATAATTTATTGATTATTTTAATTAATAAATTGGTGAATAATGGAGCAAATCCAAAATCATAGATCAGTGGATTCTCAGCCGATTTGATTGAAATCAGTCAGATCTGAACCAAATTGACTGGATCTGACAAATCCTTGACTGAAGGAGGTGATCAAATCAGATCCAAAGTTGATCTTCAGCGGCCTTTATGGGGAATTGCACCCTCTCTGGGCTGGATCTCCTGGTTTTTGTATAAATCAAAGCACAAGCAGCCTCTTCCAAGCTAGTTAGAATTGGGATTGAGGTGATGTTGCTCTTGTATTGTATTTTTTATTATTCTGGAATAAAGAAGCTTTGGAGGAAATATCTATGGTGTAGTGCTCTTCATGTGTGGATGGTGATTGTCAAATGCTTATGGGGTATAATCTGTGTTATTTATCACTGCTTTTGTTGGTTAATTGTTGGCCTTGAAGGAGAGAGCTCCCTCTTGTTAGGGTAAGAGTTTATTCTAGTTTGATTTATGCTCTTAATGCTGCTTGTTTCAGATCTATTGGATTTGTATGTATTTTAAGTTTAATTACATGCTTTCCAATTATCTCTTCCAGCAGCACCTATGTTTTAACCATCTGTTTGTGCAAGGATTTCTAAGTTGCAGGTGATATCGCTTGTAGAAGAGGTTGAGCTGGTTTGCATATTCCTCATCTTCAAGATATTCTGAATGACATAGTCCCTCGGTGTTCCACCAAAGTAGAATCCAAAGCCCAACATTCCCAGGCTTCCAACATTCTTTCTCTCTCTTCCTCCTTCAAAATCTTAATTTCTCTTCAAATTGGTTACTTTCAAAGAATCTTATTGCTTATATATGTCTCACAAAGAAAATTACATATAGATCTAGTTGGTAATATCCTTTCTTAAGTTTAGATCTCAGTTCCGTTTTGCATATAAAGTCATATTTTAAGAGATCTAGCTGAAATTATCCTCTTTTTTTCAAACATTTTAAAGAAAATTTGTAGCTTGATTTTAAGGTAGTTTCCTTTGCTATACTTTAAAGTTTCATATTCTGCAATAAAAGTGCACATCTCATTGGCTGCCCAAACAGCAAGCCAAGATCCCAAGGAAAGCTTGCTTTCCTTGGTTCCTTCTTTTGCAAAACTAGATTACCCCAACTTAACAAATTTTTACTTAGTTTTTCTTTCGGTAACCAGTGTGGTGACCCAAAACAATTTTAAAGTGTGTTTGGGCACATTTGATTTTAATTGCTTGATTTTTTTTAGCAGGTCTAACAAAAAAGAGAAGGAGACCCTGCCCAATTTCTGACTCTTGGACGAACCAGAGCTTCCCGAAAGCTTCCCCCACCGCTGCGTTTTAATTCTAGCTTGTTACAAGCTTGTTGTAAGCCTTTGGATCCCAAATAACAAGGACCAAAGTGCATCAATTTCAATTTTTTGATATTTTAAATCGCTGCTAATAAAAATAAAAGGTCCTTTCGAATAGGCTCTTTCGAGCCTATTCACCATCCCCCCTGGGGGGATTTACGTCCGTGTCTTTTTTTTTTCTTTTCGTTCCTTTTTTTTTGCAATGTAGCGTAGGTCTAATCTGCAGGGTAGTATACTTTGATTTATTGTCAATTCCATATTCCATATCTAAGGTTTCAAAGTAATTTAATACTTACCCCATGACTTCCCGATTGACCCGAAAGGGGAAAGAGATGCATGGTAGGACTAATTAAAGAACCGGCATTGTGTATCTTGGTTTTCTTTTTCATCAACTGTTTCTTCAGTTTTAATAAAATTAACCCCTCCTTGATTCCTCGATTGAGATCCACTTGGATCGAAAGAGGTTCCTGGAGAGTTTTCTTCTTTAACAAGAACACCCATCTCAAAATTTACTAAAATTGACAAGACTCCGGTGTGTATGCTCTGCACTTGGTTGTGGTTCGTCTGATCATTCAAGTTGTATCAAAAGCATTTGAGTGACTAGAATAATTAGGATTCACTCTCCCAAATTGACAAACCGTCGGGTGAAAATCCAACATCTAGATCAAACCATTACGGTGGAAAAATATCCAAAGGAAGCGGGAACTCCTGAAAAGTGACCTCGGGGCGCCGATCTCTGTTACACCTATGGGTGCATTATGAACAATAGCCTCAGAGACTCTATTCAGTCCACATATTCCTTGTAGGTAGCCGTGACGGTTTAGTTTTGGACATTCTCCAAGTACTCTCGGGTATATCTGGAGTCCCCCCCTTTCGCCTAATTTTAATCAACTCATATTTCACATTAAATTAAAACGTACCAAGAGGCAATCGCAAAACATTCACTCCAAGCACATGCAAGTACATTGATTATCTTTTGACTCCATTTTAAGGCACAGGTTATTTTCTTACTATATATATATATATATATATATATATATATATATATATATATAGTGTCTCAGCATTGTGCTTTCGTGCGCTCTTTTTGTATCTTGTCATCTATGGTTGTTTATGATTAAATTTCAAACTCCTAAGTAACTCATTCAGTTTAACATCACCATACTAAATAATTTTGCCTTAATAACTTAATAGGTGCTACCCCCCTTGGCTTCATTAGGAGTTGAGCCGAAACGGAGGAGTCAAGAACAAGGTGACAGCCTTGACTCAAGACTTTCCCCCAAGGACACACCGAGTGGTTTGAAGATTTCTGCCACATGAACCAGGTGTGTGAAAGGTGGAAACACTATGTACTCAATTTCTTCCTTAAACAAATAACATTGATTATGTTCTCTATAGAAAATTGATTTTCGATCATATAAGTATGGACTACCCAACACAATTCCACAGATATCTCATGGAACCACATCAAATTCAACTTCATCTATAAACTTAGATGTTATTGCAAACTTTATATCACATTGTTTCATTACTTGTAATATTTTATCTTTGCACGTCCAACCTAATGGATAAGGTTTCTTGTGTGTTTTTGTTGTTAATACCAACTATTTAACTACTTCTTCTGAAATGAGATTAGCTTGGGATACACTATCTATGAGTGTGTCTATTTTAGTTTGTTTCATAATTTCCCTTATATGAAACAATGCATTCCTTTCATCCCTAGAAATGGCATGATATTTAGACGTACAAGCACTTGAAGAACCAATGTTAGAATCATTGCCAACAATAGCTTTACCTTTCACACCTACAATTGTTATATTTGTTTCGTCCTCGGAATTTGATCCAAGGTCCTCAACAATAATCATGGCCTTTTGCTCCCCTTTTTTATCCTTAAACCAATTCAATCTCAATTCTGGATGCAATACCCAACACTTTGCCTCTCCGTTCACTTTCTTTTGACAATGCGAGCATGTAGGCCTCTCATCACCTTTCCTCATTGTAGATGCATGCTTACCTTTCCCTTTTTCCTTTCCTTCTTTTTCCTAGCTAGATGCAAATGAATAAAAATCATGAACTCTCTTCCCTTTGGACTCAATGTGTGTAGCTTGCATGCATACCTCGTCAAGGTTAGTAGGATTAAACATAAGTATTGTATGACATAAATAACTATGTAATCCTTCAATAAACTTGAGAAGAGTTTCTTTAGTATAAATAGGTATACCCAAAATCAAAGCTCTCTTTCTAAATTCCTGAGTGTATTCGTGTACATTATGAACTTTACCTTGCCTTAAGTTTTTCCAATCCATCATGCATGGTGTATGTAGCCTAATGGATAAAATTGCTTCTTTAACGCAACAGTAAATTCATACCACAAAGAAATAATTTTACCTTTTGTAAGGAGGTCTTACTCTGTCTTACTCTCCCACTAGATGAGTGTCGTGCGTCTAAGACGAAAATTATCCAACTAGATCTTTGCTTTATCATCTGCAAGCTTCTGAATCTTACAATACACCTCAAATTTCTCGATCCAATCATCTAGTTTTTCTGTGTTAAGTTCACCATTATATGTAGGAAAATCAAACTTAATATCAAGTTTCAAATAAGGTAAATCAAACTTAGCCTTCTCAAATTGTTTCTTTGGATTTGAAGAAGAAATAATGGGGATTTTAGAAGAAGAAGGCTCAAAAGGGTCTTTTCCTTTTCCCAAAGTATTATCCTTTGTTTTCTCCTTCTTAGTTATTTTTTCAATCTCTCTTGATAATATACCAACAAATTTTATACTCTGTCTGCCATCTGATAGAAAGCCTTATGGAAGGCTTTCTCATATTCTCCTTGATAGTCTTCATATTCCATTTTCTCTCTTCGATGTGCGCTCCCAATTTCTAGATTGAAAGTACCAAGTACAAATTCACCTCGCTTTATCTTGGATCTTGTTAACATAAACTCACAATGCAATCGTTAAGTTTCTCTAGTACCAAACTTGATCTAAAAATCTTCAGGATCTTTTTTAACCATAAATAATTGCATGTGAAATTTATATGTTAATTATTCATAAACAATCTTTAAAACTTAAATTTAAAAGATTAAGCATACTCACATAAGATAATAAACAGTGTTGGGCCAGAAGAAGTACACAAGGAAGAAGCGAATACACAATAAAAAGGATGAAAAGTGTATGTGCAACAAGAGAAAAGAAGGCTAAGAAGGAATTAGTGCATATAAGATAAAAACATGTGCGCGATGGAGAAAGAGGCGGAAGAGAAGCTGCGACGAGGATGCTGCAATGAGGAAGAAAAATCCAAGTCAATGGAAGAGGTAGGTAGAGAAGTTAAGTCTGGAAGACGGAAGTCAAGGAATACTGCAGAAGGACGAGCCAGCGAAAGGAGGAAGGACAATTTTGTGGCTATTTATGACTCATATAGACGAGCTAAAAGACATTTATGCGGCTTGTTAAGTCCATGATTAATGTCTTGCAGGGCTTTATGGCTAGGTATGGGCCAGCATTGATGTAACCAAAGATATTTTGGGTTGTTGTGTCTGTAATAACTGAGTTGTACTCAGTCGACCCTACGTGGTCTTGTAAATATTATATACAGGAGGAACCCGACCTGTATAATGGTTGGCTTGAGTCATTTATTTAGTAGATGTATGTTACTAAAGATTTATGTAGTTGTTGGTTAAACTTAGAGGAAGAGTTAGAGGAAGAAGACTCAGAGGAGAGTCTAGTAGAAGGAGAAGGTTGTTAAGTCGTGGATCCTGTAGCTGTGTGCATGGACCTCCAGTAGAATAGCAGATTCGATCCAGGTTGTGTGCGGATCAGTAGGAGTATATAGAGAATAAAATTAGAGAGCACGAGAGTAAGAAGATTGAGTCAAATAGACATATATAAAGAATAGTATGCATATTGTAGGCTGCAAGGTGATATAAACCATTCTCACGCCAGATGAAGAGCACCTTGGTGGTTTTTCCCAGATGGGTTTCCACGTTATTTACTGTGTTATGTGGATGAATGTGATTAATGATGAATGTTGATGTGAATGTTTGCTTACTATACATTATTACAGTTATTGTTGAATGAATGTCACCGTAGGAACAATCATTGGATGCATTAGGGATTAAAACACTATTAGAATGTTATGTATGGATTTATGATTTAGTTGTTAAGATAAGGCATGAGTCGCACGATGTCGATTGAGCACACAGAATCCGATGTGTTGTGTTGTTGCGCTAGTTGTAGAGTCACTATGGTAAAGTCATGTCGTTCATCAGTTGCGACTTATTGCTATGCTGTTGTCGCCCAGTAGTAGACTCCATCTAGTCGCCTTTGTCAAGCAGCTTGGCCGCATGCCAAGGGACTAGAATCCCTCACCAACTGCGAAAACATGGTTCTGGAAGTTACCCATAAAGATATCTTAGGTGAGACTGTGCCTACTTCGTGAGCATTGCCGATGGATATTTCTCTATTAGACCGATGTCTTGTGGTGTCTTGTTGTTATTATGTTGTTGTTGAACCGCGGGTCTAGACAAGAAGAGGAAAGAGGACAACAAATGGTTTCATTGTTGGGACCAAACCATTTGATTCGAGGGACATGTTGTGGCATCTGACAAAGAACAAGATAGAGGACAGGCTAGAGTCCAAGACGTTGGCATTCACACAAGAAGAGAGCGCAAGATCTCAGTTGAGTGCAAATAACTGGGTGGACGAGTACATATATTTCGATATCCATGAGATATTATTTGCAGAGTTTCATATTCTTCTATACGAATAGTTGTCAAGATTGGCAAGAAAGCAGACAAATTTCCAGAGAAGAGAAGCTATCGAGTGGAATGATCAATTGGTTCACGAGGTAACCAATGTAAGTAACACCATCTCTAGAGCTGTTGATTTTTGGGTTGACGATATTTTACAAGGATATATTATTTAGTTTGCAGTAGAGGCTATAACCTCATATAGTGAGGCTGAAATAAAAAATTTCCAAGGACCCCTAAGAAGATAATTTTTATCTATCGCTACATGGATCAAGATGCTCGTTTATGAGAAGGGTATCCTGCAGTTGAGTAGTTGAGTCGTGCACTATGGAGGAAGGCTATGTTGTAGATGACTTGTCAAGAAAATGGGAAATTGTGAGTTGAGATGTTCCCAGGAAGTACAAATCCTAAACTAGAGACTGGATTCCTACAGAATGGAAGGAGATTCATATCTGGAAAGAGAATAAAGACATAAGAAGGTCGACAAAATCCTAGTTTGTTCGAGGAAAGTGAACACGAACTTCAGTCGCAAGTATATGAAGGATCTTGCGATGAAGAGGAGGACTATAGCCCGATCTCAGAAGGAGCGGAAGACTCCGAAGAGTCTAACGAGACACCAAGGTCAATAAATAACTACATCACACCAGGAGCATCACCCGAGGTAAGGTCTAGAGCCTCATCTCCTGAACAAGTTATTAATACTGATAGTGCTAGTACTGCGACTATCGTGTAAGAGGAAACACCCCCATTAAACCCTTCATTAGATAAACCCGATGCTAACTCAATGGTTGGGGTGGATATTTAGTTACCCACATTCAATGGTAATGGAGTAGAGGATCCAGAGTAGAATTGGTTCATATGTGAAGTTTTTTGGATGGTTCGTTTAGTTCAGAATGCGGACCTGAAGAAAGCACAGATGATCGCGACTCTGAGGGGTCATGCACTGGACTAGTTTATGAAATAATGTATAGTAACATTAGGAACACCACAGAAAACCCTTGAGGAGATATGCACCGCAAAGATCTTTGAGTTCAAAAAACCTAATTCTGAGTCACAATGCATCACTGAGATCAAGGAGATAAAGCAAGCACTGACAGAGACAGTATGGGACTTTGACCAGCTATTTAAAACCTTGATGGCCAAGGTAATTTTCCATATGTCAAATGTTAAGCATAAGGAGTGGTTTATTGCTGTGTTGTTGCCGCACATCTGAGCACCATTAATGCAATAAAATATTGAGTCACAAATGGAAGCGCTAGAATTGGTAATGAAGTTGTAAGCATCGCCAATTGGTGATGGTGCCGCAAGGATTGTACAGATTCAGTCACAGTTAGCTAATTTAACCATACACCTCCATGACTTCAAGAAGGGTAAGGAATCCCATAAAGACTTATGGCGCACAAAATGCAGAACGGACGGACACACTAAGGATTACTGTCTGACATTCATGAATTATGTCTCATCCGGTGAAGCAAGCCCATTAAATGGCCATGGAATACCATGGTGTCGCATATTCTAGTATAGAGGACATCGCAATAAGGACTACCTATACCTACAAAAGATTGTGAGCCTCCCACCAAACCTATTTTGTAAATTTTGCAAGTCAGTAGGGCATGAAGAGAAGGATTGCAGAGCATATCAACTCTTGAAGGAAAAGACAGTGCACACATGCTTAATGAATAATGATGGACAAACTCAGGCTGACCCCGCACAAATGTCATATCCACTTGCGCAATTCCCACCTAATCAGTATCAGAACTAGTATCAGCCTTAGTATGTGCCACATCAGCCATACACGTAGCAGAATCACTATCAGCTGCAATATCAACAGAACCAGTATCCCTGACAGCAACCACAGCTTCAGGGCAAGGGTGGTGGAAAATTTAGAGGAAGAGGAGGTGGAGGAGGATTTGTTAGAGGAAGAGGTCAGGTTACATGCTACAACTGTGGACATCTAGGTCATTACACTAGAGATTATTTGGATCCTGAAAATACGTGCTCATATTGCAAGGGACAGGACCATAATGTGGAACAATGTCCACAGTTGATTGCAAAGTGGCAGGCCAGGACCATCGCAGGTCCTACTCCTGCACAGAATCCAAATCCAAATCCAAATGCTAACTCAAATGTCCAGATTATTGCTGCTGAACCACGAGATCCAAGCGTCGCAGTCCTAACACGAGGAGGTGCTACGACCGGAGCTGATAAGGAAATTCCACAAGTACGACCAGCGACGCAGAATAAGGTGCCATTCCACATCCAAAAACAGAAGCAAGTATTCATGCACGTGCAACCATAGTTTGTGAATCCAGAAGAGCTATCGACTTCAAAAGAAGTCGGGGAGATGCCTGAACAATTCCAGCACATATTCCAAAACAAGGTCCCACAAAAGGTTAGTAAGCTCAAGTCCTTTTTGTCAAGTTTCTTAGTGCTAATTCAAGATAAATATGACATTGAAGAACTACAAGTGACTAACAGAAGAGACACCAATAGAACCACAACCTGAAAAGAGAGTTAACCAGGTCGGAAAAAAATTCAAAAATGGTCGCGAGTTAAGAATGATTGCGTAGATAGGAGATTATAACATGGACTATATCATTTTAGACCTAGGTTCTGATGTCAATATCTTGGCACGAAAAACGTTGGAAAGTATGGGAAAGCTACGCTTGGACTGGTCTCCTGTCCAGCTGCAAATTGCTAATCAAGCGAAGGTACTCCCAATTGGTAGACTAAGTCAATTCCCTGTCGATATAGAAGGGTTACGCACATTTGCAGACTTTGAAGTCATTAACATTATTGATGACACAAATCCATATCCCGTGCTGTTGGGAATGGATTAGGCCATAGACAATCATACCATCATCAAATTTAAGAAAAGGATACTCTCATTCGAGGATAAAGAAATGAGGGTAGTGTCGCCCATTGATCCATTGGAAGGACAAATATATGTTGAGCCTATCTATAATGACGGACAGGGTGACTATCTCGACCAGATCTACAATGTCACTGCCATGCAAGAAGATTACATCAATCCAACTACATATGGGAGCCTGATATGGAAGAGTGCTAGTTCCTGCACATCCGACTCAGGGGAAGCTTTAGAAAACTGGAAAAATCAGTTACATGAGGTATCTATGAAGAGATGTGCGAGGATTACCAGGTCTATGCGATGGGTGGAGACTGAGGTCAGAGAGCTACCCACCTATGAAGGATTACCTAACCTTGCAGCATTTCTCACTAATTTTGAAGGTCTTGTCATACAATAGTAGCGCTTTTCTACATTGGATCATGTAATCAAGGCTACGCCTGCTAGATGGTGGGGTATGCACAAGAAGTTCAAAACCGACTGGCCGCAATGTAGAAGGTTGATCGAAGTCTGGTTTGGTGAAGATATTGTCACTATAAGCCATAAGTACACAGGGTTGTCGAGCCCTACAGAGCACATAAATCAGTGTCGCACTATATTTGTAGTACACCCGCTGCAGGAATGGATCCATCATTTCATTCACACATTAGAAATGACACCTAGAACCTAGTATGCATCTATGGAATTGCGACAAGGTACTCAATACTAGGAAGAGATATCCAAATAGTTTGGCACACATTTGAGTTTTCAGATGAGAATCAAGCAACCTATAGTTGATCATGCACTTCAAGTACTCAAAGCCCAGATATTTCTCAAATCTTTGTCATAGAGGCAAATTCCCACCAGAGCAGTGCGACCATCTAGCAGTGGATGGCCTGTTACAACCTAACTAGAGACCCAGACGATGACTCGACTAACATAATCATATCAGAGTTAGAGGGTACACGCGCAGTGAAGGGAAGTGACATTTCCGGTGACCAGTTCTTAAAACCGCTGAAAATTAAGAAAGTAAACATTGGGTCACCAGAGAACCCGAAGTTCGCCAGTATAGGAAATTATTGGGATGAAGAGACTATCGCAAAGATCATATACTTGCTGCATGAATATTAGGATATGTTCCCTACCGATTTCTCAGAGATGAAGGGGATAGTAGGAAATTTAGGGGAGATGAAAATACCCCTGCCACCAGATGCTAAACCCAATAGACAGCGACCATACAGAATGAACCTCAGGTATAAGGAAAAGGTAAAGACAGAATTGGATCGCATGCTCAAAGTAGGAATCATAGAACCTGTTAAGGAATCATATTGGATCAGCCCTATAGTGATCCAAGACAAGAAGACAACAGGTGAAGTCAGGATTTGTGTCGACTTAAGGAAGTTGAACGATGCATGCTCGCACGACCCATTCCCAACATCATTCACAGATGAAGTACTTGAAAATGTAGGTGGACAAGAAATGTATTCATTTAATGATGGCTTCTTTGGCTATCATCAAGTCAGAATCGTGCAAGAGGATTTCCACAAAATGAACTTCATAATAGAATGGGGATGCTATCAGTATACGGTAATGCCCTTTGGAATCAAGAATGCACCTACTATTTTTTCTAGAATAGTAGTTTTCGCTTTTAAATATTTTATCCATAAATTTCTTGGAGTCTACTTTGATGATTGGACTGTGTTTGGTCTAGTAAGAGACCATATTAAGAGTCTGTGCATGATGCTTTCCCATTGTCTCCAGTATCAGATTGCGCTTAATTCTGAGAAATGTATTTTATGTGCACAATTCGGTATACTGTTGGGTCACGTCATATGTCGCGATGGTATTTTGGTTGACCCAGCAAAAATTACGATTATTCTCGACTTACCCTCGCCTACATCAATCACGCAACTCAGATCAGTGCTAGGACATACAAGCTACTACCGGAAGTTCATTAGAGGATATGCAGCAATCAATGCACCTATGGAAAAATTGTTGAAGAAAGACGCAAAGTTCCAGTGGACAACAGAGTGCCAGGAAATATTGGATAAATTAAAAACTTCCATGGCCACTGCGCCAATACTTGTATTCCCAGATTAGAAAAAGGAGTTCCATGTGCATGTCGACGCAGTGTCTATCGCCTTTGGCATAGTCCTGACACATCCAGGAGAGGGTGCACTTGACCACCCTACTGCTTTTGCTAGAAGGAAACTATCAACAACAGAAAAGAAATACATGATGACAGAAAGAGAAGGCCTTGCTATGGTCTATGCGCTTCAGAAATTTCGACACTATTTGTTGGGTGGACATTTCCGGATGTACACCAATCATTCAACATTGAAATACCTAGTCAACAAGCCAGTGTTGGGGGGGAATATCTGTAGATGGCTTCTCCTATTTCAAGAGTTCAATTTTGAGATCATTGTTAAACCTGGTCGACTAAATGTTGGACCCGATCACCTGTAAAGGATAGAAAGCAGTGAAGAACCAACAAGCCCTCTAATATAACTTGCCCGACATGCAACTGTTTGCGATCGAGATGATGGAAGATTAGAACCATGATTTTAATGCCATAATTCATTTTCTGAGCACAGCACATGCACCGAAAGGAATGGAAACTAATCAGAAAAACACTTGGTCATCAGAGCTGCTGATTATGCATTGATCATGGGGCATTTGTATAAGTTGGGCACAAATGAAGTACTGCATCACTATGTCTTTGACTATGAACGACCATGGGTTATGAGTGAAGCACATGCAGGTGTCGCAAGAGGACACTACGTGGGAAAAGCAACTATGCGGAAAATCCTACAAGTAGGATTATGGTGGCCAACCATACACGTGGATACTAAGAGTTTCTGTCGGCGTTGCGATATCTGCCAGAGAACAGGAAAACAGTCACACTGCAACGAAATGCCACCGGTGTCGCAAATATCCCTCCACGAATTTGATAAATGGTTCGTTGATTTCATTGGACCTATCAGCCCACTAGGAAAGAGGACTAGTGCGCGCTACATTATCACTACGATAGACTATTTAACCAGATGGGATAAAGTTGTGCCTATTAAGGATTGCACCATTGTGATTGTGGCGAAGTTTTTGTTTGAAAACATAGTGACTAGATTTGGTTGTCCAAATATTCTCCTAAGTGACCAAGGTATGCATTTTGTTAACAAAGTGATTGATGAGATTATTGCATAATTCTAGATCCATCATAAGAAGACAACACACTATCATCCTCAAGCGAATGGAACAGTCGAATATTTCAACAAGATTTTGGATAATTCCTTGAACAAGGTATGCAACGTACGACGAGATGATTGGGATCAAAAAGTTTCAATTGTGCTATGGGCATATCTCACAACTTGCAAGCGACTGACAGGTCATGCCCCATTCAGGTTGGTATATGGACAAGAAGTTGTTGTACCAATGGAGTACATTGTACCGAGCCTAGGGATTGTTGCGCTGACAGAGATGACTAACAAATATGTCATCGAGCAAAGGCTGTCACAGCTCGTTCAGATGGAATAGGAATGCTTCATCATGGGATATCATCAGAATATGGAGAAGCAAAGACAAAAATCATGGCATGATCTCCATATCCGGGTGAAGCCATTTAAAGTCGAAGGACTTGTATTGTTGTATGAAAGCAAGTTTTTCAAACACCCAAGTAAACTAAAGACACACTGGCTTGGGCCATATGTGGTTGCACACATTACTGATGCAATCACATTAAAGTTACAGAAGCTCGATGGAACATATGCTGCAAGAATGGTCAATGGTAGTCGCCTGAAGACATACTACAATGGTTGCAACATGTCTGGATAGGACCGTGTCGTGGTAAAAAAAAGAGAGAGAGAAAGAGAGAGAAAGGAATTTGTTATGTCGCATGTTGGCGACATACGCATGCAGAAGCACAAGGAAAAGCAGAACATGCAAGAAAAAGCGGAAAGCATATGGAAAGGCGGTAATGACAGGCTGTCTGCAATAAGATATTTAAGAAAGGATATCCAAAAAATATTGAGGCAGCTACGACAGCTAAGAGCCATAAATTCGATGCAATACGAGGAGAATGACGACGTGCTTTTTGGTCCCATTAGTCGTCCTCGGCATAACTACCATAACTGTGCTAACAGGTACAACGAAGCACTCGAGTTGTCGAGTTAATGAAGGAGTACATTGACTAAGAAGCCCATGTGATCAATTAGACATTTGAATGATGGTTATAGGACATTCTAACGGGTATAAGTACCAGGCTTCACCATTAATCAATGTTTTGCACACATAGAGAAAGAGACAAGAGAACCAGAGCTGAGCAATCATAGAGCCAAAATTTTGTCACTCAGTTAGCCAACACCCATGGTCATTGAGATCCCCAGTGATAACGAGCTATCAGACGCAACCGTTATCCCGGGTTTCCCAATTGAAGAAGAAGAAGTAGAATCACTAGAGGTGCAACAACCATAAACTGACTCAATGGCACGAACCAAGAAAACATCTGTCCCCCTGACTGCACCTAGACCCCCACCTGCTCCTCGACCTACAGTTGCACCTGTTAATATCCCAACCCCTGGTTCGCGCCCTGTGTCAAAACCAACTCAGAGACCACCAACTGTAATTGCATAGCCAATCAGAGAATTGAGACAGGTTGGTAAGAAAGAAGTAGCAGGATAGTCTAGACTGTAAATGAAGAAAACGACCAGAAAGGGGAAGGCTAAGGTTGTCCCAGATGCTACTGGGAAAGAAACCATAGAATAAATTCTGCTGAAGGAAGACGTCATGCATGAAAGCTCCCCACCACATAGAGGCCCAGATGCTAAGGAGAATGACAAAAACTTCCCCCAGTATGTCCCACCAAGAAGAGCTGATGCGGAGGAAGTGGTACTGCCAAGGAAGGCCAATACAAATTTGGTCACGGCGCGGAACCCTGAGAACGTCCCCTTGCCCAAGAGCCTCATGCTGAAGCTCATCAAGTTGAGCTTCGAGGACTTTGACACACAACATCAGCAAAGGTTGAAAAGAGACGACTGCATGACCCCCAATCAGATCGACCTGACTAGAACTCAGATACTCAGACCAATGCAATGGGCTGAAGGAGTTGGTCACATAGGACTGCTGAACCTGCTATTTATGCCGCATTTCGGCCATAGTCTATACATCAACACATACGTGAGACATCTTATGGTCTGTTTCCATCAAGGATTCCTATGGCTTGATCGACCATAATTAGTCGATGTCAACCTTATTTCTATGATAACGGGGCTACCTAAGGAAGGGGAGGACCCTACCCCTTATTTGGCCCATAAAAACACCACCAGGATGAAGCAGAAGCATAAGCTTCAGCATGCAGATAGGGGTTTCCTAATTGGCCCCATTGAAAACGCCAGCATACGACTTGCCGCACGAATGCTCTCTTGTAAGCTGCTACACAAAATAAGGCCCAACTAGTGCACTGTGGGAATAATCGAGCTTGCAGAACTGTGCGCATTGGGTGAGTTCTTCAATTGGTTGCAATATTTGTTAAATGAGCTAATAGATGATGCCATGCAGGCCTGGGAAGAGCCCACCTACAAATTTCATTACTCCTAGTTGCTCATCTTGATATCCTTCACTCTATGGGCCAACCCACCAGACTCTGTACAAATGGATGTCCCATTGTCCTGCCTTGGTGCAAGGTACCAGAACTTGTGGGAAGATAAGAAGCATATGGATCAGCAGAAGGATAACAACATCAAGTTCTTTTTGCAATAATAGGCACTGTGCAATGTTGTCCATTGATCTCTCTGAATCCGCGCTGCGATAGTTCACAGGTACATGGCCTTTATCAATTTTTAAGGCGGTTCCCATAATATGATCTTGGATCCCAAGAAAGACCTAGCGAGGTAAGCACACAATGTAGGGTTCATGGTCACCAACACTAATGTTGATGACATTGTTAAGGAGTGGCATGAGGAATGGCATGGCCCACTGGCAGAGCCGCTACCTAAGCACCTGAACGAAGAATACCCACCCATGGACCACGATAATGGCCAAGGAAACCAAGGAGGCGATGATCAAGGAAATTAGTTGCAAGAAGAAGAAGAAATAGCTGATGATGCTGGTAGGAATGACTCGGATCATCCTGACTCCAAGCGTGCGCATCCTTTGGAAAACATCCAAGCATAAGCGCAAACGCAGCAACAAAGACCATATCACCCATGCAAGAAGAGAAAACCAGACAAGACATCTAGCACGAGCACATTGACTAAAGATGACGTGCATGAGCTTGCAAATTTCATCGCTAAAGTTGCACAAGATATCCTTGCCACTCTGAACACACAGCAGGTAAGCATTGTTGACCAAGTTGGGACCCACTTGAATAAGTTAATAGAAGCCATTAATGAGGTCAAAGCCATTGTAGAGGCTGAGACATATGGCGTGGATCCAAGCGTCCCTCTAGTAACACTAGAATTGGTGCCGCCAATTAAGGTAAATATCCAAGTGTAGGTGATGGAGGCAGGAACACCCAATTTCGATGCAGCTATGCAAGGGATTGAGACCATCCATATAGACTTCTCCACGATGTATTTGGGTGAAGTCTATGACATTTAGCAGGTGGTCGTGTCCGAAATATGGCTAAGGGAAAATGATGTTGCTTATCAAACAAAATAGAAAAGGAAGGCGAAGGTGTGCAAATCCCTCCTTAAGGATAAAGAGCAGGAAATTGTTGCATGTGAGCATAGCATGGTTTCACTCGCTAAAACCATTAAGAGCGCGGTTGCAGAATTCCCACCAGAAGAGGGCCAGGAAGATGAAGATTTAGAATCCAAGGTTTCTCGACTGTCGCGCATCACAAGGGAACTAAAGCAGCAGGTTGAGGAACTCTAGGCTAGGAAGGTGCCAAGCACACCTCCAGAGGTCCTCGAGGAGAGGAGAAGAGCAGCATCTGAGGCTGCTAAAAATATTCGAGAATGAGAAATAATCTATACAAAGGCAGCTGAAGCCATCGCTACAATCTGGGGAGCGCTGCTAGAAGATGAAACTGCAGAAAACATAAGGGAAAGCGCATGATAGGCAGATGAGAAAATCAGCATTGCAAAGGCATAACTGAAGAAACTTCCGCTTCAGTAAAAAGTTACTAAGAGCGCGGAGATTAAGCGACTACAGCAGGAAGTCCAGGCCCTTCGAGATGAAGAGCGGACTAGGGAATTCGAGGTCGACGCACACAAATTATAGGCAACCCGGCTAACAGGCCTTATTCAGCCGCTGCAACAGAAACTTGAAACCATCACCCAGTCCTTCGAGGAAGGACCATCAGAACATATCAATTCCAACCATGTAGAGCATTTTTCCACACAGCCAGAGGAAGTAGAAAGGGAGCTTGTTAAGGTGCAACAAATGGTGAAGGAATTCCAGGACAAGATTGGTCCCACTGCGTAGCCTGGCCCTGTGCCAGAGGCATAGATTTTGCAAGGCAAGTAAAAGTTTTGCGACAGGCATTTTTGCGAATGAGTACCTTTTTGCTTAGTGGCTCAGGATAAGCCACATGTGAGTGTTGGAGGCCTGTTGGTCCAGAAGAAGTACACAAGGAAGAAGCGAATACATAAGCAAAATGATGAAAAGTGCGTGCGCAACAAGAGAAAAGAAGGCTAAGAAAGAATCGACGCAGATAAGATAAAAACATGTGCACGACGAAGAAAGAGGCGGAAGGGAAGCTGCGACGAGGATGTTGCAATGAAGAAGACAGATCCAAGTCGGTGGAAGAGGTAGGTAGAGAAGTTAAGGCTGGAAGAGGTTAGTCAAGGAAGACTGCAAAAGGACAAGCAAGCGGAAGGAGGAAGGACAGTTTTGTGGTTATTTATGACTGATACAGACGAGCTGAAAGACGTTTCTGTGGCTAGTTAAGTCCGTGGTTAATGTCTTACAGGGATTTACGGATAGGTATGGGTCAGCATTGATGTAAACCAGAGATATTTTGGGTTGTTGAGTCTGTAATAACTGATTTGTACTTAGTCGATCCTGCGTGGTCTTATAAATATTATATATAGGAGGAACCCGACCTGTATAAGTGTTGGTTTGAGTCATTTATTCAGTAGATGTCTATTGCTAAAGAGTTATGTATTTCTTGGTTAATTTTAGAGGAAGAGTTAGAGGAAGAATACTCAGAGGAGAGTCTAGTAGAAGGAGAAGGTTGTTAAGCCACAGATCCTGCAGCTGTGTGCGCGGGCCTCCAGTAGAATAGAAGAGTCGATCCAGGCTGTGTTCGGATCAATAGAAGTAGATAGAGAATAAAACCAGAGAGCATGAGAGCAAGAAGATTGAGTCAAATAGACATATCTAAAGAACATTGTGCATATTGCAGGCTGTAAGGTGCTATAAACCATTCTCATGCCAAATGAAGAGCGCCTTGGTGGTTTTTCCCAAATGGGTTTCCACATTATTTACTGTGTTATGTGGATGAATGTGGTTAATGATGAATGTTGATGTGAATCTTTGCTTATTGTTCATTATTACAGTTGTTGTTGAATGAATGTCGTCATAGGAACAATCAGTGGATGCATAAGGAATTAAAACACTGTTAGAATGTTATGTATGGCTTTATGATTCAATTGTTAAGATGAGGCATGAGTCGTACGATGTCAGTTGAGCACACGGAATCCGATGTGTTGCATTGTTGCGCCAGTTGTAGAGTCGCTATGGTAAAGTTGTGTCGTTCATTAGTTGTGATTTTTTGTTGCGTTGTTGTCGCCAAGTAGTAGACTCCATCTAGTCTCCTTTCTCGAGCACCTTGGTCACATGCCAAGGGACTAGAATCCCTTACCAACTGTGAAAACATGGTTCTGGCAGTTACCCAAAAATATATCTCGGGTGAGACTGTGCCTGCTTCGCAGGCTTTGCCGATAGAGATTGCTCTGCTGGGCTGATGTCTTGTGGTGTCTTGTTGGTATTATATTGTTGTTGAACCGCGGGTCTAGACAAGAAGGGGAAAGAGGCCACAAACAGTAAGAAAACCATGAAAATGATAGACAAGACATTAGAGGAAATTTGGGGTTTAAAATGGGCCTTATAAGAAAACGTGCCAAAATAAGTTTTTGTGAGTTGGAATTCAAGAACCAATATAATTTCAATAA
>LPNX010868510.1:0-44771 GCA_001517045.1 Pseudotsuga menziesii
GAATGCTAATACATATCATCAAAATATTAAAAGAATTATCAAATATATATTTTAAAAAATTCACTTTCAAATGGATTAAGGGATTTTTCGTTTTTGTGCTCCAGTTATGCTCATGGATCATGAAAAATAAGTCCTTCACTGCTCTGACCTCACGCATCTTTTGTCCCATGTCCTATCACCATGCTCCATGCTCGCATTCCACTCCCACGCTTCTTCCACTCCCAACACCCTACCTCTCATTCAATGTTGCATCCCTTAATATATCTTCTCCATCTATCTATCTCCCCTAGATTGATCCATTCCCTTTTCCACCATATTATTTCCCTCTATGTCCTATGATCACTCTCCCAACTTAAACATCTTTGTCTCTTCTCTAATCACCCATTTCATTCCTTAACTCCACATGCACCCTTTTGTTATCATCCAAAACGGCACTTCTCCGTATGAGTGTTGACATTCACCATGTAGGTACACAAAAGGAGAATTTGGATTGAAGTGGCCAAAACACTATAGATGTGCATGACCTTTGATGCATTATATTTAGACTAACCTTATATATTTTTACTATGAGTTTTGGTATGCATACGCGACTATGTGCATTGCAACTCACATGTCATACGCGACTATGTGCATTGCAACCCACGTATACCTTGCATACGTGAGTTCCCTGTGAGAAACTCGCATGTCATACGCGAGTTGCCTATATTAATACCCGTGTATACCTTAATTCGACATTAAAAAATATAAATCGATATTAGATGAGATTAGTTGGGCCCTAATCCATAACTATCTCAACTGTCTCAACCATCCCAACCTTCGAGACCACCCTATTTCCCAAAGTATAAATAGAGGCCTTGGGGTGGGGCTAATCAATCAATTTTAGGAGAGAAAAGTTATGCTGGTGGTATATCTTCAGATTCCTGGAGCAGCAGAACTCAGATTCCTCAGTTATAGAGGAGTCCTTGTGTTACAAGCTGGGTTGTATTCTTACCTATTCACCATTTGTTAATAAAGAGAATTATTCTTCCAATCTTGTATTGTGCTTATCTCATGTATATTGGTTTGATGAATATGTTTAATTATATTATTAATATGCTTTTATCTAACCTATGATTTATATATGTATGAGATATTGCTTGAATAATTTGCTCTTTGCAGGTCAAGAGAATCATCCCTAAAAACTTTGGAGAAGATTGGAGCGAGAGAAGACCAAGCTTGGATCAACCTTCATAAACTGGATAAGGAAAGATATCTTCCTATTCTCATTCCAATTTCTATGAAAGTTGATTGTCTGCAAGTCTAATAGTAAGTTGGTAACCCCAGACCCTAGGTTACAAGGGTGAAATTTTGCGTACAATAGAACTGGCGACTCAACTGGGGAGCCCAGCCTGTTGTGGGTTTATCCTGTATGTTATTTACCAGTCTTTGCTCTGTTTTTTATTCTAAAATTGGTATTTTTTATCTTGCTTTTAATTCACAGTGTCGTGTTCCCAAAAGCCTTTACTTTTTTTTTTCTTTTTTTGATTTTTTTTTCTCTGTTGTATACGTGGGTTGCTGTTATACACAGTTGGGTATAGCACCTTGTATATGCGGGTTTCTCTATAAGATAGTTGCATATGGTACGCGGGTTTCCTACATACATAGCTGCGTATATCCTGTAGCAACATAATTTTTTAGTAGGGTTTGCTTGTCCCTATCTTGTTTTATTTTTTGCTTGCTTGGGAGTCTGCTGATTCTTGCATGACTCTGTGAGTCTAAAAGTCTTGCGTGTCACACCTTGTGCTTGTTTTCAAGCCTTTGAGCTTTCTTTGTTTGAGTTTTCTTTTATCTCGTAATTTGAAGTTGGCCCTCCTACTTGGTTGATTAGTTTAGTGCTTTGTGTCTAGGTCAGTGATCAGGGCTTTAGATACTTTATATTCTGTACTGCATTTTGTAGTGTCAGGGTGGCATTTGTTCTTTTGTGAATCTAGTGGACTTTTCAATTTCAATAGTTTTTCCAAGTTAGGTTTTTTCCGAGTCTTCTTCTTGATTGGTTGAAGTTGGTTATTTTGGGTTCTTTATACTTCATTTTACTTATTATATGCTCTGAATATTCAAAATTTTCTCAATTCTAAGCCTTTATTACTTTATTGATCACATGATCATATTGACAAATTCAGATTAATTATCTAAATACTCAATTTGATATACATATTAAAAGATACACATGAAGGTTTTGAAATGAGCATACTTTTCCTTTTTACATTCAGTGAGGCAGTTCTAAGGTGCATATCCGCGTTTTCACTTTAGCTTGCAACCTCTTGCTAGTTCTTCTCATTAAAATTTTCATGGTATTATTTTAAATTCATTTGGTCCTTTGTATATGAAGGTCTTCTCCAAGTTATTTTTATATTCATGATGGTCACATTTTATAGGCTGGTTTAAATTATTCCTTATAATTCAAAGTAATTTTTGTTTTCATTAATTATTTATGTTTTTAAAAATTAACTTGTTCAAGGGATATATATTCATGACATATATGGAGCCAAAATGTATACATTTTTATAATATGAAAATTCCAACTCTTGAGTTTGTTTTTACCTTCACGACAACCTCATAATTATAATAATATGATAATGATTTTTATAAACAAAAAATTATGCATTTTGGTTGTTTAGGTTTAAAGGCGACGGTTGATACTGAAATGATTATGTAATGATTATCCTGCAATATTTTCTTCTATGAACAGGTAGCAGGAGAAACCAGCTCACCTAACGGTCTTGATAAATACTATCACTTCAGTCTTCAGCTCATAAAATGACTATCAGTTCATGGTATTAGCATCCATGAGAAGGAGGAAATTGTTCACAACCTTTTGCGTAGTTCGCTCCACTGAAAAACATAAGAGATCGCGCAGGCTTCAAGATCTCACTACGCTGTATGAAAATCACAAGGATCATTGTAAAGATCATTGAAAAGGAGGGTCACGCTTAAGGGTTTCCACGATAGTAAAATTATTAAAAAATGTCAACGTCGGGTATCATTCTAACTCCTCCACGCATTTACCATCGAAGATGCCATCCTGAGGATCGAGTCACTGAACTTTGTTGGAGACTATGAAGATCAACATATATCAGTAACAAGATTGAAGGCGGTTGGAGAGATTCACTACACAATTATTTCATCGATCTTCATCAATTAATTACAGGATTTTAATTATTCTGTTAGTTAAAAGAAGATTTGGTTCTATTTTTCATTCTATTTGTTCTAAATTTAATTTATGCGGGTTTAAAGGAAACGAAGAAGAGAAATTGCCAAGGATTATGGAGATGAGGATTATGTGGAGCATTCGTAGCTGGATTGGTGGAAGCAGTTGTGATTCATATGGTGACAGAAAACACGTTTTCAACTGAAAGGCATTTTTCCTGGATACATTGTGATCAAATGGAGGAATATTTTAAAATTCGGCCACATGGGTTTTCTTCAGAACGGGCCCTTTAGCTTTACTCATGGCGATTTCCCCAGAAAGTGATGGATTCTAAGAGATTTTTGTGATCCTTTGAACACGATTTTTGCAGTTGCGGTCAGTAAAGAAACGGGTCTTTCCAGAAATTCGCCATTGCAAAGCTCAATTTGGATTCCATTTCTTCTGACCTTTGTTTATTTAAGCAAACAAGAATTTGATTCCGGATGAGGGGGTCAGGTCTATGTAGAGTGGAGTAAATGTTTTCTCTGATATTCTGTTTATATTTGAAAAACTTTGATATTTGCAAATAGAAGGGAGACGCTGATGCCAAGTAAGATAGGAGGGCGCTAGATAGAGCTAAAGAGATTTTTCTTGAAGGTTCTGGAAACGCTATTTCCTGAAGGAGGGGTCGATATTTTGAAGAGAAGGAGACAAGACCACTGTTTGATTTTCCCTGTGACTTAAGGCAGTTTGTTGCCAGCAGCTACAGTATTTTAAACTGGTGATACTTATATATGTTTACAGTATTTATACTTTGCATGTGTGTTTATGGTATCGCTTGGTCTTGTTACTTTTTCCATATTATTAATGTTTGTCATGATCTCTTTAATGAATTATGCAAATATATTATGTATAATTGTCGACTTATGCTGATTTTGATTTGCTAATGTATGTCATGTTGTTAAATTGATGATTGACATCATAACATATATGATATATGTGTCTATTGTATGATCTTGTTCAATTTCTAAATTTCTTCTGAATACCTTCAAGATTATTAATGCAGTAGTCCCATTGGCAGATTTGATTTCAGGTTAATATTTTCAACGCTCCTGATCGGGATAGGATTTAGAGTAGTTAGTTTTCTTTTATTGAAATTTTATTTGATCAGATTCTTACACTTATATCACTGTCAACTCGTTTTCAGATTTTTGTGATTAGTGTGCAAATGTTTATATTGTATCTCGGTAAAATATTAACTCTCTTAATATTTAGTTAATATTTTTATTCTTGTATTATAAATTAATTGTGTGAGGTAGATTTAATTTAACTGATTGATCTTGTAATATATAACATTTATTAACTTGTGTAGGGCTAGTTATAGATCTGATCAATATACTGTAGCTTTAGTTTTCTCCTCTCTTGTAGCTAGGAGTGATTTAGGAAAGGTAATGGGACCTTATTCCCGTCAGGGACAACTACTTAAATGACTGAGAGCATCTCGAAAACTCTTGGATCAGGTTGTTCCTTGGTTGACACTTGTGCCTCAATTCGGCCCGTCAACAATGGTGCTAGAAGGAGGGCCTGATCATCAAGAAGGCCATTTTGAGTTGTTTGATTTTTTATTTCATTTATTACTATGAAATGGCTGATATCACTATTTTAGATCATGCTTTCAGCTTTTGTACATCTGGTGAAAGTTTTTCTCTAGAGATATCTAATTTCTTGCGAAGACTGAGCTTCAATGGAGAAGGTAAGATTTCTGCTTCTCATCAACTTTCGGAATTTAATTCTTTTTGTGATTTCATAGATCTATCTGATGAGTTTGAAAAATGTAGGCTTTTTGCAGCTACTTTCACAGGAAGAATTCTAATTTGGTTTAAGTTCTTGCCAGCAAAATCCATTCATTCATGGGAATACTTCATGAAGTTATTTCTTAATGCTCATGAGGATTATAGATACAAGAAACTTGGACTTGAGTTAGAAAATCTTCGTAGGCATAAAGATGAATCTCTTGATTATTTCTTTTCCAGATTCATGTTAATATGTTGCAGGTTCCATGAAATACATCGGCTTTTCGAGAAAGACAAAATGGATTGGTTTCTCTATCTTATCTCTCTCTCTGATTTTCATGATTTGGAAAAGAATGACAAATCTGCAATATATAGCATGCATGTTAGTTCATTAGTTGAAAATGATTTAGAATCTATTTTTACTAATTCCACTGCTGAAATTGAAATTGTTGAAAATGAACAAATCACAAAATCTTCTGATAAGCAACAAGAGAATAAAGATGGTGATTCAACTTTTACATTAAGTGATAATTTTGAAACTCTTGTTGTGCACGAAACAATGGAAGATAAACCAAAAATTCTTGATTCTTCAACTAAATGTGCTAGTGATGATATAATTTCATCATCTTCCTCTCATGATGAGTTAGTTCCTTTCATTTCTTCACAAAATTCATTAGATCAGAGTTTTACTAATGATATCTCTATTAAAGCAGTCAATGAAACAAATCATATCAACAGAGAAGTATTTAAGTTTTTATACTCTGAATCTTACTATTCTTTGTATCCTGATGTTTTTGCTGATCATAAATTACATTTACATGTTAATGATTATCTAAGGAATATTTCATTATGGTCACATTTGGATAGGATACAAAGGAATACATTTTTGGAAGATGAAGGACACTTTGGTATCCATTCTGATTTATTTCAAATTTGTCGTGAAAAGGATCATGATTTTTCTACTATTGTCACTTATCAGCCTCATGTATATTCATCTATTTCACATTTTGTCGGTAAGGATTATGATTCAATTTGTAATATTGAAAGGGATGCTCAATTTATTGATGATGTATTGAGCATTGATTTTCTTCATTGCGGCATGATAATCATATATGAAGCCAATGATATCAATTTTAATCTTCACATTAAAAGAAAAAATGACGCATTTGATTTCCAAATAATACCCAAATGTCATTTTGTTCTTTTAAAATTCAGTCATGATAATACTGTTTTAAAATATACATATTATACCAAATCCTTTTCATGAATTTTGAATCATACTCCTGATGAGATTCTTCTTAATCATGATTCTCACGAGAAATCTGTTTTCCCCCAAATTGATTTTTATGATCCGATTTATACATGGTGGGAGGAATCATTTATTAAAAGGTTTCCATGTCATTTTTCATGCTTTGTACACCAAAAAATTGATTTAATTTCTTTTCTTCGTTTTGAATTATTCCAACTTCCAATACTCATACATGACTTGTTTTCTTTGGCAGGTTTCAAGCTACACGAATGGCTTCATTGGAAATTTTCATTTACTTAGTTTGTATATATTTTATTTTATTAGTTTAGATTAGGTTTATAATTTAGATTGATTTATGCTTGTTTATATTTGAATAAATGCAGATATATGGAGTTGCAACAACATAATTTTAAGAATGAGATGATGACGTCATTATCAGGGAAGCAATTCCTTACTTTCTCTCTCTTTTAAATCTTCTCATTAAAATAAAGCAATTTTCATCCTTTTATACCTGCATGCTCATTAGGATTTATTTTGTTACTTTTATTTCTGAATAAAACACATTAGATTAACATCCCATCAATTATTAAAAAAAAAAACAACTTTGACTTAATTGAAAGATTTAAAAAAAAATATAGGGATAAAACTTTAAACCACATTAATCTATTTTAATCTCTTATTTTCTTTCTTTGCTAATAATTAGTCATATGTTGTTAAACTTATTTTCCATTTGATGAGATCTTGATTAATTCATGTGTTATGTATATAATTTGATTTAAAATTTCATTTTCTTTACTAAGAGTTCTCTTGTAGGTTTTGAAATCCTTCTTTTCAGTAATTTGTTGAAATAAAACTCATGTATATATTCTACATTGTAATTATCGATCGTTTTCTTTCCTTTTTTTTCTTTTGATTTTTCAAAACCTGGAAAAATGATTGAGATCTCGGAATGTTTTTCTGTCATAAACTTGGAATCTGATTATATAAAAGATGAAGAAAGATATACTTTTTGAAATTTGTTCTTATCTCGGAAATAAAAAAGAAACTGAACTGTTGTAAACAAAAAATTACTATACCAAAACTCTTACTTTAATTCGCTTCTTTTATCATTATCCTCAAATTATTGGACTTAATGAATGTCGAATTCATTATAACTAGGAATTCTTTGACTTATTTACAAATCAGTTCTAGGAAAGCAGTTGCAATTTAACAATGAAATCGGTTATCTATAGATCCTTTACGCTATGTTACTCATAAAGAGTTTCCTATTACATTCCCCCATTATCAACATGCAAATATCTTGTAGATGAGCATGTAAATGCTGAGTATGAAACCTTCTTTAAACTTATTAGCTTGGGATATAAGCCGTTGGATAGAATGGGTTAAAATACGTACCTTTTTCGAGGCTATGGACGCCTGCGGGCAGGAGGGCTCCATCTGTGGCAAACTTGGATTCCAAATCATAAATTGTTATATATACAAAAATCTATAAGAATCCAAATCCATCCCACACTCGTGAAGAGGTTCCAATGCAGATTACCCATTAATAAATTGAGAAGTTCTAAATATTCCTATCTTATCTTGGGACTAGAACGGTAGGATGTATGGTTAAAATTCAACCCTTTCGAAGCTATGGACGCTTCCAGGGAGGGTCATGACTGTAATATTGGGATCATATCTTAAAAAACTGGTCAAATATCAAAATCACGTTGTTTTTCCCAGGACTAATTTCTTTTGGAGTATTATGTTTTTTGAAAAAACTTAAAATTCGTATTATTTTTGAAGGTAATCTCTGGATAATGATAAAAGAATTGAATCTGGTATTAGTTTGAAATCTAGTCTTATCAAAAAGCACAGCTCTCTTATCTTCACAAAAATATTGATCTGAGTAAAGAAAAATTTTCTTGTCATATTACATGTATAAGTCAGATTTCACGTTCTTGCAAAGATAACTGCTTCGCCCCGTAAAGTCGCCATTTGTTGGCCTCCCAACAGACCCCTTTCCCAACTGCAAGGGGAAGGGAACCCACTAGAGAAAATCTTTGAAATCTGTAGTTACCGAATTTATTTCTATAGTTTCCGGCTGCATATTTTCTGTAAATTGAATTTCACAAGTGTGGGATGCTTCTGGATTCCAAGCTGATATGTCCACAACTTTTCTCAATTCTAAGCCTTTATTACTTTAATGATCACATGATCATATTGACAAATTCAGATTAATTATCTAAATACTCAATTCAATATACATATTAAAATATACACGTGAAGGTTTTGAAATGATCATACTTTTCCTTTTTACATTTAGTGAGGCAGTTCTAAGGTGCATATCCGCATTTTCACTTGAGCTTGCAACCTCTTGCTAGTTCTTCTCATTAAAATTTTCATGGTATTATTTTAAATTCATTTGGTCCTTTGTATATGAAGGTCTTCTCCAAGTTATTTTTATATTCATGATGGTCACATTTTATAGGATGGTTTAAATTATTCCTTATAATTCAAAGTAATTTTTGTTTTCATTAATTATTTATGTTTCCAAAAATTAACTTGTTCAAGGGATATATATTCATGACATATATGGAGCCAAAATGTATACATTTTTATAATATGAAAATTCCAACTCTTGAGTTTGTTTTTACCTTCACGACAACCTCATAATTATAATAATATGATAATGATTTTTATAAACAAAAAATTATGCATTTTGGTTGGTTGTTTAAAGGCGACGGTTGATACTGAAATGATTAGGTAATGATTATCCTGCAATATTTTCCTCTATGGACAGGTAGCATGAGAAACCAGCTCACCTAACGGTCTTGATAAATACTATCACTTCAGTCTTCAGCTAATAAAATGACTATCAGTTCATGGTATTAGCATCCATGAGAAGGAGGAAATTGTTCACAACCTTTTGCATAGTTCGCTCCACTAAAAAACATAAGAGATCGCACAGGATTCAAGATCTCACTACGCTGTATGAAAATCACGAGGATCATGGTAAATATCACTGAAAAGGAGGGTCACGCTTAAGGGTTTCCATGATAGTAAAATTATTAAAAAATGTCAACGCCGGGTATCATTCTAACTCCTCCACGCATTTACCATCGAAGATGCCATCCTGAGGATCGAGTCACTGAACTTTGTTGGAGACTATGAAGATCAACATATATCAGTAACAAGATTGAAGGCGGTTGGAGAGATTTGCTACACAATTATTTCATCGATCTTCATCAATTAATTACAGGATTTTAATTATTCTGTTAGTTAAAAGAAGATTTGGTTCTATTTTTCATTCTATTTGTTCTAAATTTAATTTATGCAGGTTTAAAGGAAACGAAGAAGAGAAATTGCCGAGGATTATGGAGATGAGGATTATGTGGAGCATTCGTAGCTGGATTGGTGGAAGCAGTTGTGATTCATATGGTGACAGAAAACGTGTTTTCAACTGACACGCATTTTTCCGGGCTACATTGTGAGCAAATGGAGGAAGATTTTAAAATTCCGCCACATGGGTTTTCTTCAGAACGGGCCCTTTAGCTTTACTCACGATGATTTCCCCAGAAAGTGATGGATTCTAAGAGACTTTTGGGATCCTTTGAACACGATTTTTGCAGTTGTGGCCAGCAAAGAAACGGGTCTTTCCAGAAATTCACCAGTGCAAAGCTCAATTTGGATTCCATTTCTTCTGACCTTCGTTTATTTAATCAAACTAGAATTTGATTCCGGATGAGGGGGTCGGGTCTCTGTACAGTGGAGTGAATGTTTTCTCTGATATTCTGTTTCTATTTGAAAAACTTTTATATTTGCAATTAGAAGGGAGACGCTGCTGCTAAGTAATACAGGAGGGCGCTAGACAGAGCTAAAGAGATTTTTCTTGAAGGTTCTGGAAACGCTTTTTTTTGAAGGAGGGGTCGATAGTTTGAAGAGAAGGAGACAAGACCACTGTTTGATTTTCCCTGTGACTTAAGGCAGTTTGTTGCCAGCAGCTACAGTATTTTAAACTGGTGATACCTATATATGCTTACAGTATTTATACTTTGCATGTGTGTTTACGGTATCGCTTGGTCTTGTTACTTTTTCCATATTATTAATGTTTGTCATGATCTCTTTAATGAATTATGCAAATATATTATGTATAATTGTCGACTTATGCTGATTTTGATTTGCTAATGTATGTCATGTTGTTAAATTGATGATCGACATCATAACATATATGATATATGTGTCTATTGTATGATCTTGTTCAATTTCTGAGTTTCTTCTAAATACCTTCAAGATTATTAATGCAGTAGTCCCATTGGCAGAATTGATTTCAGGTTAATATTTTCAACGCTCCTGATTGGGATAGGATTTAGAGTAGTTAGTTTTCTTTTATTGAAATTTTATTTGATCAGATTCTTACACTTATATCACTGTCAACTCGTTTTCAGATTTTTGTGATTAGTGTGCAAATGTTTATATTGTATCTCGGTAAAATATTAACTCTCTTAATATTTAGTTAATATTTTTATTCTTGTATTATAAATTAATTGTGTGAGGTAGATTTAATTTAACTAATTGATCTTGTAATATATAACATTTATTAACTTGTGTAGGGCTGGTTATAGATCTGATCAATATACTGTAGCTTTAGTTTTCTCCTCACTTGTAGCTAGGAGTGATTTAGGAAAGGTAACGGGACCTTATTCCCGTCAGGGACAACTACTTAAACGATTGAGAGCATCTCGAAAAATCTTTGTTGGCTATCATGGGTAGACCCAGGTTTACTATAATCAACCAACAACACCCCTAGCTCACTGGCCCTTTCGGCAACAGACCACGAAGCGGCCTAAAGTCTCACTCGAAGTGATTCTAATGGGTTCGCCAAGGACTCAAGTGTCTTGGACCAGGTTCTGTGGTGTCTTTTCTTACGACTCGCAACTCTTCTAGCTGTGAGGTTTCTTTCCCTACGCGTCGTGCGACTCCTTTGCTTGCGTCGCGAGATCTTCTCGTCTCGCAGCTCTTCTAGCCGTGAGAGATCCCTTTATACTGTCGTGCGGTCCCTTTCTATGTCGCGCACTTCCACTGACTCATGATATCTCCAACCTTACCGCATCGCCGCGCATCGTGCGACACGCAGCTCCTGCCCAACACTAAGTCCTCAACCTACGGTATCGCGCACCGCGGCTCCTTTGCCAGTGCGGTATCACCTCTCTGTGATATCCTGCCTCCACGGCCTAGCACACTTAGCATTGCTCGTGTCGACATGCAAGGCTCAACATACAAGGCTGTTCGATACTGCGACTAATGACTGTTCAAGCAAAGCATAAATGAATCCACATACAACATGCCAAAGACTTCAACTTATGTTTATCCTCCTATATTGCTGTAAACTGATTAACACATTCATTCATTAAACTGTAAACAAAGTTCACAGAATAACTGATAACTGCACAAGTAACATAACACATAATCCAATCACATAACACACGATTTTAACATGGTTCACCTCCAGGATGGAAGTTACGTCCACAGAACTATGTTTTCATTATAGCTCAGGGGAAGGTAAAACACAGTTCTGCTACACCGCATATGAAGCTCAAGATATTCTCTCTTAGATATTCTTTATATCTCTATATTGTCTCTCTTACAATATACTCTTCCCTCTCTGTCAATCCCTACGGATCATTACATGCATGCTCTATAAGCCAGCTACTGGTTACCGTAAGATTGCTACCGCTAATAACAGAACCAGAGCTAGGCTTTTACAACAGTCTAATAATCTACACACAATTAACAACTGAGCGAACCAAACAACCAACCAACTAACCAACTCGCTAGTGTCTAACCCTTTACAATACAAAATGTATCCTTTTATAGGCAGCCCGAAGGTCTTGCCATTACAACACTGTGGGCCTGTCCCAACAGTAACCCAAAACCCTAACTAGTGACAGTCGGCCATAGCTGTACTTGAGGTAGCTGCTTTCTGTCACACCACAGCTCTCTGCAGTATTCCATGCTTCCTGGCACTGATCATGGGTACTGTGCACCGCTTCGCTTTTCTGTGCTTCGTCTTCAATGCTTCAGCCTCGTTGCTCCTTTTCCTTTATGAGGGTTGCTGAGCCCTCCTATCTCCACCGCTGCCTTCAATGCAGTGGGTGAGCTCTCTCTTCTCAGCCGCTCAGGTAGCGTCATCTTTCTTGACTTTTCTATCTTAAAAGTCATGGTTTTCGGCTCTGCTCTGTTAGCTAGAAACGTGCTACGGAGTCGTAGCTCTATCTTATCTTCTCTCCACCAAAACTTATCTATCCGCTAAACTGGCAGCTTCTACTGTAGTTGTGGGACCTTGCTCCAACAGTCCCCTAACACTTACTTGTGGCTCATCCTTGAGCCACTTCTAGCAGGCTTCTCCTGCTGTAGCTTTGCCTTGGCTTCCTGTGAAGTCCTCTGCAACCTGTCTCGAAGTCCTGCGACTTCCTTCTGCATCACTTCGACACGTTCTTTATAGTTTTTGTAACTTGGTTCGCTGGGCTCTCTTATCCTTCTTTCCCATAGTCATGGTCTCGCTCTTGTCGCTCCTGAAACCTTTTAAGAACCTTCTAGTGTTTGAAAGGTCTTCCACAGATATCCTTTCCTCTTGATCTGGGTTAGAACTTTTATTACAAGGAAAATCTGTATCTTACAGCCTTCTCAAACATTTCATTCAGTCTGGAGCCTTGTATATGAAAGAGATACAAACCATGAATTCCGTTCCGAGAACAAGCCTTTTTCTGCATGCGGGAATTCTACCGTCTGCTGGGTTTGCTGTCCTCTTCCACTTTTCTTCTCTTCGAGGTGCTCCAGGTACTCATGCTGCCTCTGATCGTCAGATTTTCATTTCGTTGCCTCCGCAATATCTTGTGCTGCTCTTAGCTGATCAGATAGGTCGGTGACCTACTCTCGTTGCTTTCTTTTTCTCATTTTTACTTTCCTCCTGGCAGGAGATTTCTTCTCATCATTCTTCTGCTCTGCTTTCTTATCTTCAGTGATCGGCTCAACATTCTTCTTCTCCTTAGCAGAGACTTTGGTGACAACTTCTACTTCTGGCGCTTGACTCTTCATCCTTAGCAACTGTCTAACCTGTGATGTACTTAATTTCACAACCTTGGGCGGCGGCGTCATAGCGGAACTACGGCCACCCAGGTCGAAGCATCTCGGCATGCCTTCTAGAGGTTCGTCCTCGGACAGAACCCTCTCAGTACAAAACAGTGGACGTGCAATGGTTGCAATTTTTTAAAATCACAGCACTCTGTAACCAACTGAGCTCTGGACAGAGAACTCTTAACAACTTACTCTATAGCTCTCAGTTTTTCTGCAAACGTAACCGTCCCAATTGAATACTTTCTACTTTTATGCCCAATACGATAATCCCGGACACAACGGTCATCTAGACTAAACCCGTCGGTCGTAATAAATGCCTGGATAAGACCACACCCTTCATCCGATCCTTAATAAATGCGGAAATCTGATCGAATTTCCCTCGAAACGTGTGTGTACAGGCGCCGGTCTCGTCGAAGATTTGCCAAATATGGAAAAATTGATTATACTGGTGCCCAATCTACGGTAAGATATACCGGTAATTTCCTCATTAACTGCCTATCAGAGGGTGATTTGACTGGCCCTCTGTCGGTTGCAAAATTGAATACGTGGCACGAGGAAACATTGCACTGCCGCGATGTGACTCCGCATCACCTGCGTAAAACAAATACTTCCCTTTTTTTTTTTTTTTTGACTTGTGCAAAATGAACCGACCTTATGCGATTCCTCATACTTAGAAAATACATGTCGGTGTAGACTAGTTCTCGGTGTGGTGCCTCCTTTCAACTACACTGGACATCTGCACCACCATAAACTGGCTAAGCTAGGGCTGAGAGGCGGGGTGGCTATCACTATAGATCTTAAGCCTACTGCCATTAATCCAAGTGGGAAGAAGCTCCCCATCCAGCTTGCTGAGCTGAACGAAACCTCCCTCTGTAACTTGCTGTATCTGATATGGCCCCAGCCAATGCGTCTTGAAATTCCCTGGAAACTTAATGAAATTGCTATCATAGAGGAGCACTAGGTCTCCGATCTGGAAAGTCTTACTCTTAATGTGTCTGTCATGCCAAGCTTTTTCTCCGGCCTTCTGCACTTTCTGATCGAATCTGGCGATGAATCTGTCTTCTTCTAAGGCAAGCAGTTGTGCTAGCCTTTCCTCCACTGTGTCTATATCAGTCATCCCGGTAATCTGAGCGATTCTTAAACTGGGAAGAATGTACTCCATAGGCATAACAGCCTCCTGTCCATACACCAAGCTAAAAGGTGTGTGTCCCGTAAGTTTCTTGCATGTGGTGCTATACTCCCATAATACAACGTTAACTCTGAGATCCCAATCGTTCCTTTGGCTATTGCAGATCTTAGTAAGAGCATTTTCTAAAATCTTATTAAAGGCCTCCACCGTACCATTAGCCTGTGAGTGGTAGGGAGTGCTCTTATGGTGCTGAATCTAGAATTCTTCTGTCAACGCCTCAATGGTGTGGTTCAAGAAATGTGTGCCTTGATCGCTCATCAAAATTACTGGGCATCCAAATCTACTGATGATGTTTTCAAAAAGGAACTGTGCGGCTATAGTAGCATCACAATTTCTCACTGCTTTGGCCTCTGCCCATCTGGTGAGGTACTCTGTTTTAGTGATAATATATCTCGCACCAGTGCACTTTCCTGGTGGGTTGATAGGACCCACAAAATCTATAGCCCATTTGTCAAATGTGTGCAGCATGACCTGCGGTCGTAGCGGAATTTCATCGCGTCGCGAGGGTTTTCCTACCCTTTGGCAGATATCGCAGCATCTGCAAAAGTCCTTGGTGTCTTTATGCAACGTAGGCCACCATAATCCTGCCTCCAGGATTTTCTACGCAGTCGGCTTTCCTGCGAAATGACCTCCTACGGTTCCTGAATGTGCCTCCCTGATGATAGTGTATTTTTCATGCGACATCACACATCTATGCAAAACTTCATCTGGAACTAACTTGTATAACTGTCCTACGATCATGGTGAAGTCTGCTGCTTTAACAACCAACTGCCTCTTTTGCTGCTTAGTAAACTCATCAGGTGCTACTCCTGTGGTGAGGAATTGAATAATATCGGCATAGTAATCCTCTGCGATCTGGATAGAAAACAACGGTGCATCTGGCAGATTGTCATCTAGGTTACTTGGCTCTTCTCCTGAGTCTAACCATGACAGATGATCAGGTCTGGAATTCAGTCTGCCTGGTTTCACAATGATTTCAAAATCATACTCCTGAAAGAGGAGTAACCATCTACAAATTCTCCCCCCTAACACTGGCTTACTGACCAGATACTTCAAGGTTGAATGGTCAGTAAACATCTTGAATGGGGCACCCAATAGGTAGTGCCTGAACTTCTACAGTGCGTACAGCATAGCTAGGCCTTCTCTTTCTATTGTGGTGTAGTTCTTTTCTGTTGTCGATATCTTTCTGCTGGAATATGCAATGGGATGGTCAATATCTCCTTCTCCTAGTTGTGTTAAAACAACCCCTAGTGCGATGCCAGACTTATCCACATGTACATGAAATGGCTTAGTCCAGTCTGGAAATACTAGGATGGGTGCTATAACCATCTTCTCCTTAAGTATTTCTAGACTATGCTGACATTCCTCATTCCATAGGAATTTTACATCTTTCTTTATCAATTTCTCCATTGGTGCTGTAATCTTTGCGTAGCCCTTGATGAACTTTCTGTAGTACCCGGTATGACCAATTACTGTCCTCAGTTGCTTGACTAAGTTGGGTGCTGGAAGATTTACAATGATGGGGATCTTCACGGGATCTACCATCAAGCCTTGTCTGCACACAATATGACCCAACAAAATACTGAATGGTGCACAAAATATACATTTTTTCAAATTTAGAGAAATCTAGTACTGCCTACATTTCTCTAACATCAGTCTTAAGTCTCCTATGTGCTTGTCGATTAGTCCAAATACAGTCCAATCATCGAAATATACTTCTAGGAATTTATGAATGTATTCTTTAAATACAGAAACTACTACTCTAGAAAATATAGCTGGTGCATTATTAAGACCAAAGGGCATTACCTTATACTGGAACGGGCCCCATTCTGTTGCAAAGGTGATCTTGGATCGATCTTCTGGATGTATTCTGATCTGATGGTATCCTGAGAAGCCATCAGTGAAGGAGTAGACCTCATGTCCTCCCACGTTGTCTAATACTTCATCAGTGAATGGTGTCGGAAATGGATCGTGAAGCGATGCATCGTTGAGCTTACGCAGATCGACACGGATCCTGATGTCTCCTTTGGTTTTCTTTTCTTGTATGACCATGGGACTAACCCATTCATTCTCTTCTATCGGCTCAATGATTCCTGCCACCAGCATCTTATTGATCTCATCCTTTACTTTTTCTTTGTAGCGTGGATTCAATCTATATAGGCACTGCTTGACTGGTCTAGCATCCTCCTTCAATGGTATCCTCATAACTCCCAGGTCTCCAACTATTCCCTTCATCTCTATGAACTTGGTGGGAAATAGGTCCTTATAGTCATGTAACAAATCTGCAATCTGTCCGACTGTTTCATCGTTCCAATAGTCTCCAATAGAGGCAAACTTAGGTTCTGCATCTATGCCAATATTGAGCTTTTTAATCTTGATGGGTTCGGTGATTGCTGGAATCTCTAACTGTGGTTCCCCAACATCGCGAGTCCCTTCTGACTCCGGAATGTTGGTGTTGCGAGGATCCTCATCCTCGTCCCTTGGTTCTTCTTAAAAGTTGTAGCATTCTAGCGCCTCTGTTAACTGAATGGCCCAATCAGGCTGAGTCTATACTGATGGGGTACAGTCCTCAGATATCTTGATCTTTATTACTTGTAGGGCCTAATCAACACTTGGATACTCAGATTCAAAAGCGAAGGTGAGTAGAAAGTTTTCTATCATAAGTGGCCATGTTGTTGTTCCCTTGCGCAATTCAATCTCTGTATACAGTTCCTTGGAACTGTGTCCAAAGTATGAATGAATCGGTGAACCCATTCATCCTCGGGAATGTCTGACCAATTCTGTTTGCATGTCTGAATGTGTGACCTGGGGTCACTCTCTCCTGTGTAGTTCAGCTGGACATAATCGGTGTCGATGGAGAATCTGATCGCCATCGATCTTTTAATATCATCCCATGATGCAATGTTCTCTTTATGCGCATACCACCATCTTGCAGGTGTGGCTCGTACTGCAAGATCCATAGCTATGATCCTCTGTTCATGAGGAATCTATTGCTCAAACTGCTCGAGGAAGTGTTGGATATCTGTCAGACCATGATATGATGGAATCTCGTTGATCTCTGCACCAATCCATCACAGTGACTTAGTCAAGTACGGGCACCTGCACGTTGAGACTTCGTGAAGTCTGTTCTGCCAGTTCTCTAGACCAACATCTGAATCCGATGCGCATGAGCTGTCGCATTGCCAACTAATGTTCCCATCTTCCGTTGGATTTACATAATCGCTCTGGTTTGTGGTCATCTGATAGAGACTCTCCATGTTACGTGCCTCCTCCTCTGCTCGAATAGGTTCAATATATCTAGGACCCTGGAAAGGATCCAACGGTGCGATGACCTGGATCTGCATGTCCTCAAAGGTCATTTGTCTTCTCTTTAGGTCGATGACAGCCATGTTACTGATCACCCAATCGATACTTAATAATGCTAGATACGGTCGACTGTCGCCAATGATTTCTATAACTTCAAAGTCCACAAAACTGCGAACTCTGTCAATGTCAACTGGCACCTGCGGCAGTCGACCCAATGGTGATACTCACTGCTAGTTAGCTAATATTAAGTGGATAGGCGATCTGACTAACTGAGGGCTACCCATCTGTTCCCATGTCTGCTTAGTCAGAACATTCACCTCTGATCCTAGATCTAAGACGACCTCATCCATTTCAAACTCTCCAATCTGTGTTGTGAGCTTCATCTCTCTTCCGGTGCTTGTATGTCTTGTAATATTATGAACAGCGCAGTGTGCACTACCCGAGAGAGAGGGTTGCTGACACTGATCTATGATGCGCTGGAGCTCATCGATATCTTTTTCATTTTTCACGAGTTTCAAGCAACTGCGCAGGAAGGATTGTACGCTTCCTGTCGATTCATCCTTGTCACCTCTTCCCGATGTGGTAGCCTGTGGTATCTGTTTAGGGCTATCGCCACAAGGTGCTTGCTGTGGTACGCTCCTAGACAGCGGTACCTACGATCCTGATTGCATAGGTTCATCAAAGAAATCCTTAGCTTCCTGAAATGTTTGTTTGTTCTTTTGTCGGTCGAGTGGTGTTGCTTTGTTAGGAGCTCTGCGCACCCACGGCTGTCCTGTGTTCTTTTCCGTCTCCTGCGATGTCCCACTAGTAGAAACACCGCTACGAGTCACAATATTAACTCTTGGTTCTGGCTCTGCCTGCTCAGTAGCAATAAGCTAGATGTTTTGGTGTACTACTGGCTTAGGTTCTCTGATCTTAGCTATCAAGGTAGGACATTCCTCTATAGTGTGGTTCATAAGATTTACAATAATTACATGTGGTAGTGGGGCTCTGACAGTCCCTAGCATAGTGTCCTACAACTCCATAGTTGTAACAAGTAACTGGGCCATGACCACGGCCAAAACCTTCTCCACGGCCAAATCCTTCTGCTCGGCCAAAGCCTCCTCCTTGACCTCGTCCTCTGAATCCTCCGCCCCGACCACCATAAGATGGATCCTGCTGTGGTCCTACTGCTGGACCCTGTGTCTCTGACTGGACTCTGTACAAGTCTTGCTTTGCTCCAACCATCATGTCATAGGCTCTGCAATATTGTTCCTGATGGCCTACAGACTTGCAGAAGACGCAGTATAAGTTCTTAGGTGTCTGCACATACTTCTGAAGTAGAGGGAAATGGTGAAGTAAGTGTCCTCGTGTTTTGCATATCTCGCACCATGGCCCGTGGGTCTGTGGTAAGGGGTTAGGAGCCCCTTTTGCTATATATTCTACAAAGACCGGACAATTGTCTTTACTATGGACCTGTGCTTTACATTTTATGCACCATATCTCTTGCGTAACTTCTTTCCCTTTCTTCAGCTCATGCAACTGTAATGTAAGATTAGCCAACTGAATCTGTAAAGTTGTCATGCTTGTACTAGTCTCAGCTAGAGGTGAAGCCTCGAGTTTCATTTCCATATCCAACGCATCATCCTACGTCTGGAGTTTCTGCTGCATTAACGGTAGTCTAATGTGAGGGAGCAGCGCTGCAATAAACCATTCCTTATGCTGCTCCGGCGCGAACTCAAAACTGACTTGGTCTATAAGGGATTTGAATTTCTGATCAAAGTCCCACACCGACTCTGTAGGTAATTGCTTGATGTATTTGAGTTCTGTTATGCACTGTGACTCAAAATTAGGTTTCTTAAACTCTTTAATCATGGAGGTCTTGACCTGGATGAGTGTTCTGGGTATGGCAGCGTACTTCATATACCATGTTAAAGCTCGTTCTCTCAATGTGGTGACCAACTGTACAAGTTTAATGTTATCATCGTGGATTTGTTTAATGGTCCACATGGCTTCACATAGAAACCAATGCTGTTCTGGGTCCTCTGCTCCTGTACCCTTAAAGGTAGGTAGATTCATATCATCTCCCATTCTATTTCTCTGTGGTGGGTTCTTATTGACTGGATTACTACCACTCGGTAGTGTAGGTGAAGGTGATGTAGTGGTAGTAGGTACTGTCTGTGAGCTACTAGATGGAGTACCTACGGGATTACTCTGAGTCCCAGTCTGTTTCTGTGGGGTATAGGGGTGGTAAGGGATACCCCCCTCTGGTTCTTCTACGGTACTATGACTTGGTTGCCTAATATTGTCTAAACTGTCTCCAAATGCAAGAGAGCTGAAAAGCTACTTTATACTTCTTGCCACTACGTGTTCATCCAATGTCATCAAAATCACTTTCAAACTCTTGTGACATTACTATCACTACTTACTCATCTGAAACTAGATCCATTGTTCCTTTTTCATGTAATAGCATCTTAATGGACAAGTTTAAATATCTTAGGTACTTACCACGATATCTTTTGAAGAAGTAGAGCTCAACCTCGCTGAAGATTTTCATCTGGTCAACTGTAGACTCTGTGACGAAGCCTCCTAGCACACTCGCAAGCCAGAAGTCTATTTCCCTCGTGAGGGGATTATCAAGGTTCTCCATGGTCTGAATCAGCTCCGGTGTCCAGACAATGTCTCTTTTCTTTTTGAATATGTCTGTATCAGTTAGCTTTGCTAACTAGTCATAAACCTCGTTTCCAAAGGTAGCAAAGAATATCACATGTATGTCTGTAATGATATGTTTTTGTAACCAGGCCTCTGTGTTCATTTTAGGGCTCCTGTTCTCTCATTCAACAAACTCTTTCAGGTTAGACCAAACCCACTCATTGAGTTCGTCTCTAGTAGGACGCCACTAGAACATCAGCGCTGTGTTTGTTCAAAGCTGGCAACAGAACCATTTGTTGGCTATCATGGGCAGAGCTTGGTTTACTATAATCAACCAACAACACCCCTAGGTCACTGCCCCTTTCGGCAACAGACTACGAAGTGGCTTGAAGTCTCACCCGAAGTGATTCTAATGGGTTGGTCAAGGACTCAAGTGTCTTGGACCAGGTTCTGTGGCGTCTTTTCTTACGACTCGCAGCTCTTTTAGCTGCGAGGTCTCTTTCCCTGCGCATCGCGTGACTCCTCTGCTCACGTCGCGTGATCTTCTCGTCTCACAGCTCTTCTAGCCATGAGAGATCCCTTTATACTGTCGTGCGATCCCTTTCTACGTCATGCACTTCCACTGACTCGCGATATCTCCAACCTTACCGCATCGCCGCATACCATGCGACACGCAGCTCCTGCCCAAAACTAAGTCCTCAACCTGCGGTATCGCGCACCGCAGCTCCTCTGCCAGTGCGGTATCACCTCTCTGCGATATCCTACCTCCGCAGCCTAGCGCACTTAGCGTTGCTCGTGTCGACGTGCAAGACTCAACATACAAGGCTGTTCGATACTGCGACTAGTGACTGTTCAAGCAAAGCATAAATGAACCCACATACAACATGCCAAAGACTTCAATTTATGTTTATCCTCCTATATTGTTGTAAACTGATTAACACATTCATTCATTAAACTGTAAACAAAGTTCACGAAATAACTGATAACTGCACAAGTAACATAACACATAATCCAATCACATAACACACGATTTTAACGTGGTTCACCTCCAGGATGGAAGTTACGTCCACAGAACTATGTTTTCATTATAGCTCAAGGGAAGGTAAAACACAGTTCTGCTGCACTGCATATGCAGCTCAAGATCTTCTTTCTATATCTATATTGTCTCTCTTACAATATACTCTTCCCTCTCTGTCAATCCCTGCGGATCGTTACATGCATGCTCTATAAGCCATCTACTGGTTACCGTAAGATTGCTACTGCTAATAACAGAACTAGAGCTAGGATTTTACAACAATCTAATAATCTACACACAACTAACAACTGAGCGAACCAAACAACCAACCAACTACCCAACCCGCTAGTGTCTAACCCTTTACAATACAAAATGTATCCTTTTATAGGAAGCCCGAAGGTCTTGCCATTACAACACTGTGGGCTTGTCCCAACAATAACCCAAAACCCTAACTAGTGACAGTCGGCCATATCTATACTTGAGGTAGCCGCTTTCCGTCACACCACAGCTCTCTGCAGTCTTCCATGCTTCCTAGCGCTGATCATGGGTACTGTGCACCGCTTCACTTTTCTATCCTTCGTCTTCAATGCTTCAGCCTCATTGCTCCTTTTCCTTTATGAGGGTTGCTGAGCCCTCCTGTCTCTACCGCTGCCTTCAATGCAGTGGGTGAGCTCTCTCTTCTTGGCCGCTCAGGTACCGTCATCTTTCTTGACTTTTCTATCTTAAAATTCATGGTTTCTGGCTTTGCTCTGTTAGCTGGAAACATGCTACGACGTCGTAGATCTATCTTATCTTCTCTCCACCAAAACTTATCTATCCGCTAAACTGGCAGCTTCTACTGTAGCTGTGGGACCCTGCTCCAACACTCTTGGATCGGGTTGTTCCTTGGTTGACACTTGTGCCTTAATTCAGCCCGTCAACAGGACATTGGTCAACGAGTGTTATGTTTCTTCTAAAGTGCAACATGGAATTTGCAAAATTTACAATATTATTAAAAGCCTAATTCATCGCGGATTTAAGTTGCATATTTGGAATATCCACAATCATAAAGCTTTAATTGATAACCAGCATCTGAAGTACCGAGATTGTTCTGACAGTGACTAATCACCTAGTAAACCATAAGTAAAACTGATAAAAGTAAATAGAATAAGTAAAAGTAATAAATTTTAAATAGATGTAGCATTTGCATTGGCCACATGCCCTCTCCCAATGAACCCAAGTGTAGGTGTTCTATCAATATCTATTTATATATGAATTTTAAGTGTTTTTCAAAAAATTCTAGGTTGTGACGCTCAGAAGAAAGCTCTAAATTCTCTGCTTAACTAGCATCGTCTTGGTTGAATTGGATTTGTTGTAAATAATAATTTACAGTTGCAATACAACTTGAGTTTGAACCCACAAGAACTCTAAATACTATGATGAAACTTTAAGTTCTATGTTCCAATTCTGTCTACTTTTTGAATGCAATCTTCGCATTGTAGAAAATGACCCCACTACCTCGGAAACCACTATAAAGCACACAGCATACAATTTGTCGCACACCCACTATGGATAGAGTTGAGAAATTGATTATCCAAATTAGAAAGCTATAGTGTTGTGAAGTAGCAATTGTTATGTATACAATAATTTGAAAAAAATCAAATTGCCTACAGACGCATTAAAAGAGGAGAAAAAAATTGTCTGGGAGGTCACGACAGCCATGGCCACGCAGGCTCGCATGCCACTATCTATAGAGCCACAACCTTCCCACATAAAATATGAGCTATACAGCTTACAACATTAGGCAAGGGTTAGGTCCATTCCCTTGGGTGGCGGCCATGAGGAGCTACGACCCCTCCATAATAACCCCTACCAAATTGTAAAAACAAATAAGAAAAAAAGGGTACGGGAGAAACAAGAATGAGCGGCCTCCAATAGGCCGCTCCACCTAATAAATTTCAGCTACAAGTCACTGTACACAATGGAGTAGGATCTTAGCGACCATTTAAATGGATGTCATTTTCCCTCATATAAAATATAAAATGTATTTCAGGTGAGGCCGACAGCCATAGCTATGCAATGCACGCCTATGGGCTAGTGCCTGCTAGCAATAGTTAATCTGGATGTATTAGTTGTTTAGTTTATAGACAGTTTGAAACAAAACGGTTTTGTTTCAAGTTGTTTCAGTTACCAATTGTAAATGGTCCAACTTATATTCCAAGTCCAATTTATATTATTTAATGTATAAATGCATTCACTTTTAGTGATGGTTGCTCCCTGTCAAAGATTAGGAGTTATTTTTTTTCTATTCGTTGTGAGCGAACAAATTTCAAGTGGACCTCATGGTAAAGTGTCAAGGACAACTACAATAATTATCAGCTTTTATCCTTGACAGTGACTAGGTAATTTTTTGAAAGGTAATTTACTTTTATCATTATTGAGTACAAAATTCATATTGAGTTTGGAATTTTGAAGCTTTTACGACACTTATTTGAATATACAGCTAATGTGGTCAAAGTCACTTGTTATATCAAATATTTTATTGTGGCTGAACTTTGTGAATAAAACCAATGTTTTCTAGTTCTTGATCAATTCAAGCACCAACTCTAGTTGGTCTCGGGAGGAATATTGAGGGTTTGTGCTTCTATATTCCGGCGTCGATGCTCAGCTGCCAGTGCATAGTCTCACCCTCGTCTCACAGTCTCATCCCTGGATGATGGATGCTTGTTCGCTTCTTCGGGCGGCTTACTTGATGGTTAGTTTTTGGCTCCCTACCAGTCCATGTTCTAGTTGTTCGTGGTTTGTTGGGCCTTGTCCGGTCTACTTTTTTTGGGTTACTTTGGCTTCATTGCTCTTGGGTTTTGGATGGGTAGACATGGACTTCCTCTCCCTGAGTGGGAGACTAGTACCAACCATGCGTAAAAAAAGTGGGAATAGGTTCTGAGTTTTTGTTTTTTTGAGTTTGTCACCTTTCACCCGAATTTGCTACTTCGTTCTGTTGATATGGGTGATTATGCATGGTTTTTCGTTTCACCATTGTATGGTATATGACGCTCCCGGTTGTTCAGGTACTATTTATAGGCATTTTTTCTTCTGCATGGCTTATTGGGGTCATCATTGATAGGTTTCTCTCATTTCTGGGTCTTGCTGTTGACATTTTTCTGCGGGTGTGGTGAGATTTGCAGCGTTTGTTTCTTGTACCCGTGAAGGTTGGGGACAGTAGCCGAAACGGGGTTTTTTACCCTTAGACTCAGTTTTCAAACGATGTTTGCCAGGTTTGATCACTGTTCCACGGGGTGGTTTCTTTTGGTATGTGGTATGCCATTGTGATCTTTTGAGTTCCGTTGGTGGTCACCTCACACATTTTTTCTGACTTTGTGGTTTCTGTACCAGCTCTCACTATTTTCCTTGATCTTGTTTTTGGGTTTGTGGATGGTGGGTCAGGGGTCTATGTTCTCGTGGTTCACATTGTGGCCCACTATGGCCTTTCGAGTGGTTTAGCCTGTAGGTTCCCTTGCACATGTGTCAGGTATCGGTGTGGGTTGTGCCAACTGTGCTCCTATCTCAGTTGTTCTCCTTTCCTCTCTCAGCTTCCACCTAGTCTGGTCTAGTGTGCATTTAACCCTGGGTCTTTAGAATGCTGGACCTGGTGAATGGGGACAGTCATCCTTCGGTCCGTTCGGGTTATTCAAGAGCTTGAGTTAAGCATTATGGGAAGGCCATAAAAGCACATGAGGGTTGCTCGTGGTATGTACTTGGTAAGGATATTTATATGGAAAGGGTGGGAGCTTTGTGTACCAGATCCCTGATAGGGTGCCTCAAATACTGCAGCATGGGTAAGAAGAAATGGCTGGAGTGGGCTTCGCAGCACTGGAAACCTATGCTTACCTATGTCTCAACCATCAGCTTATTAGCAAAAGGATGGTTGGTTTTCATCTTCCTGGAAGAGGAGCACGCAACACGTGTCCTTGACACTACTTGGAAAATAGGGGCAGGTTCTCTGGTGCTGAGCAGATGGCATGTAGCTTTTGATTCTCTGAAAGAACGAGTGGTCAAAAGACACATGTGGATGGTGCTTCTTGCGCTTCCTTTCCCACTATGGAATAGGGATTTTTTGATTGCGCTGGCCAACTCCCTGGGTAGGTTTATTGCTGTGGAAGATGACTTTCTCCCTATTTTTGAAAAAAGAAGTGTTAAGATCTTGGTGGAATTTGATATTTCGAAGGGGCTGCTGGTGGAGGTTGAGATCCAGTGTTTGGACAATATTATCATTCAGAAGCTCAATTATCTTCATGTGCCATTCCAGTGTAATCTGTGCCATGATGTTGGGCACCTGAGGCGCTCTTGTTCACTGTGTTTTCAGAGTTTGTTTCCCTCCAGCCCTTCAAAAGGGGCTCCCTCGCCAAGATTGCACATAGTGTCTCTATGATCGAAGGACCAATTCACTACTCCTTGTCCTGCTAATGGTAAGCATGCCCAATCCTTGTCATTATTTGGTGATGTCTCTAAGAACAATCTATTGATTATCCAAAATTTTCAATCTTGTGTATCCTTGAATAAAGCTGTCAGGGTAGTGGATCATGGGGTTTCTTAGGATGTACCTATTACTATTTGTTTGAGCATTTCTCCCCCTCCCCTTTGGAGTTTCCTTGTGGTCCTTTGCATGTTTCCGGGATTTCTCTCCTGAATACATCGGAGGAACCTACGGCTGTGGTGCTTCCTGAACATCCCACTTTGGAAACCTCCCCTATTATTTGTCCTGATGTCGCTCTCTTCACTCTTGATGAATTCCCTCCCCTAAATGTCACGTATAATCCCTCTTCTAACTCAAACTCCCCAGCTAGTCCCTGCTCGGCTCCAAGTTTCTTTAACCCCTCACTTCTAAAGACTCTCTCTATTTTCTCGGCTTCCTCGCCAAGCTCACCGTCTACCTTGCCACTGGATTCAATCTGTTTTAAAAATGTTACCATTTGTAAACCCAAAAAGAAGCCCCAGGGGACTTCTAGGCCAAGTTTAGAGTCACCTCCTTTTGTTCCTCTATCGGTCCGAATCAAAAGTGTGGCCAAGGGACAATCTGCTTCTCATCCAAGGGTACTTAGAGTGCTATCTCCCTCTCTTGTAGGTTCTTAATGCAGATTTTATCCCTAAATATTCATGGCTTCAGGGGGTCATCCAAGAAAATATCCCTCAGTGCTATCTTTCGTTCTCTATCACCTAGCCTGATTATTTTGCAAGAAACCATGTGTAACCATTACCCTGCTCTTTTGGCTTTTTCAAAACTCCTTCCGAGATGGGAGTTCTATGCGACGAGTGCTGTTGGTCTTTCTGGTGGGTTGTTGATGGGATGGAACCCTAACTCGGTCCATTGCAAGGCTTATGAATCAATAGATGGGATCTTTGTTAAAGCTCGGTTCAGGGATTCCTCTGATATCCTTTCTATTCTCAATTTCTACAGCCCATATAGGGATCGATAATTTTTCTGGGAAAAGATCATTACCGGAGGCTTACTGCTGCTTCCTAATCTTATTCTGGAAGGAGACCTAAACTTCACCCTTGGGGCTGATGAAATATGGGGGAACAAATCCCTCTTAGACCCACTTTCCCACTATTTTTCTTAACTCATATATTCACATGATCTGGTTGACTTGGCCGCCCCTTTTGCAGGTCCTACCTAGAGGAATGGTTGGGCTAGTATCCATGGCATCAACAAAAGACTTGATAGATTCTTGATTGCATATTTAGTTATACCTAGTCTCCATCGTCACAAAGTTTGGTCTACTCCATCTAATTTCTCAGACCACTATTTGATTTTCCTAGAATGGGCTGTAGATGTAACTTCAAGGATGTACCCCTTCAAATTTAACAGGGCCTGGCTAGTAGAGGAAGACTTCTGTGTTTTTGTAAAGGAGCGCTGGGACTCATGGGAATTGGACCCCTTGCTAGATGACATGAAAGGCCTCGCCTTGAAGTTGAGGTTTCTTAAGAAGGAAGTTAAATTGTGGACTTAGGATACGGCTCTAAAACTGATTAGGGAATATCAGGTTGCGTTAGATGAGATCTCCATATTGTTAACTTCTTGTCCATATGGTATTCTCTCCTCTGATGATACTGACTCCCTTAAGTCTCTCAGAGATAGAAAATTCAGCCGCTGATTGATCATGATATCTTGACCTGGAAGCTAAAAAGCAGAACTAAATTATGGACTCAGGATAGGGCTCTAAAACTAAATAGGGAATATCAGGTTGTGTTAGATGAGATCTCTGCATTGCTAACTTCTTCTCCATCTAGTATTCTCTCCTTTGATGATACTGACTACCTTAAGTCTCTCAGAGATAGAAAATTCATCCGCTGGTTGCTCATGATATCTTGACCTGGAAGCTAAAAAGTAGAACTAAATGGGATGAGCTTGGTGATGCGAATATTAAATAGTTTTACTCAACATCGGCTCGCAGGAACCACAACTCCATTTGGGCTCTGATGGACGAAGATAATAATTGGGTGGAGGATGAGGGTAATCTGAAGGAACTCGACATTAGTCATTTTGCTGGGATTTTTAAAGATGACAATAGAACCAATATTGTTAACCAGCTCAAGGTCATTCAAAATTTTCCTTCCTTTGTTCCTGAAGAAGAATCAAATGCCTTTACATCTAAGATAATGATGGGAAAAGTGGAGGGGCCACTTCGGTCTTTCAATAAGGATAGAAGTCGAGGCCCTGATGGATGGCCTGTGGAATTATTTCTTTATTTCTTTGACCTTATGGGGAAATAATTACTTGCTGCTGTTGAATCTTCTAGGATGCTGGGATAGGTGGAAGCCTCTCTAAACTCCACCTTTATTACATTGATCCGTAAAAAGGAGAATCCCCTATCCTTTGTTTACTTTAGGCCTATCTCTCTCTACAACTTGGCATATAAGCTCATTGCAAAAGTTGTTTCCCTCAGTCTTAAGCCCTTTCTGGATAAGAATATCTCACCTGAACAATTTGGCTTCCTCCAGAACAGACATATTGTGGAGCCAATAGTGATCACTCAGGAAGATCTTCATACATTGAAAACTAAAAAGAGAAGTGCTCTAGTTCTTAAAATAAAGCCATTCAAAGCATTTGACAAGTTAAATTGGTCTTATCTCTATCTCATTCTGCTCCAGATTGGTATCCCCCTGGGTAGAGTTAACTGGATCATGGGATGCCTCACCTTGGTTAATTTCACAGTTTTGATTAATGGTACTCCTTCTAGTTTTTTCGCTTCTTCCAGGGGGATTAGGAAGGGATGCCCCTTATCCCCTCTCCTGTTCATCCTTGTCATTGAAGGACTAAGTTTGTTGATTAAAGATGCAAAGGCAAAGGGAAGGATTCATGGCATTAAAATCTCGGCTAGCATGAATCTCACCCATCTCTTTTTTGTGGACGATGTAGTTCTTTTTGGAATTGGTACTTTGGCTGAATGGATGGCTTTCAAAGTCATACTTGACACTTTCTGCTTGGCTTCAGGTATGTGTATCAGCTTAGAAAAATCTAGTTTCCTTTTCAGTGAACTAGATTTGGGGATCCAAAGAAGTATTCATAATATCTTACCATACAAGATGGAGCCAAGTCAGAATGGCTTTAAATACCTAGGGTTTTTCATCAAGTCATGCGAGTATAAGGTTAAAGACTAGCTATGGTTGATTAAATGTTTCAAAAGGAGGATTCTTCATTGGACAAATAAACTTCTCTCCTTGGGTGGTAGGCTTGTAATTGTTCATGCTGTGCTTATCAGTTTGTAGGTTTATTGGTTTGGCCTTGCACCAGTTCCCAAGTCCATACTTAACAAACTAAGGAAGTTGATCTCTGATTTCTTATGGGGCTATTCAGGTGAGAGGTGTCATTATCATCTAGTGGATTGGCAGCTACTCTCCATATCTGTTGATTTCGGGGGCTGGGACATAAAAAACCTCGAATGGTTCAGTGTCTCTTTACGATTAAAAATCTTATGGATGGTTCTTAATGGCTCTGGCATTTGGCATCAAGTGATTTCAGCAAAGTATTTAAAAAACCAGTCTGTGGAGGTATGGTTGAGATTGAAAAAGTTTCTTGTCAAGGGAACCTCAATTTTCTGGAATGGTTTTTTATGGACCCTATCTTGGTTGGGTATGGATTTGGGATGTTTGGTTGGGAATGGAAATAACATTCATATTGGATCTGATCCCATAATTGGATCCACAAGCCAGCCATTCCTCCCTCCAGATCTTATAGAAAATCTCATTTATTATGGCATTATGACGCTTCAAAGAGGCCACAACCCTTCCATCATGACTCAGTCCTATTGGCTTCGCACAGATGATCTGGAGCTGGGAGGTTCCTGGGCTACAAGATGGAATGATTATATCTCTAGTCTTGAAAAAGGGGGTATCAGATTCAAGCACATGCTAGATAAATTACTGTGATCCCATAACAAAAAAAATGGCATGGTCATGGCTGCTTAGGTATATGACTTGATGGCCAAAAGACTGTTAGAACCATCATGTGATCGGATCTTGGTGCAGTTATGGCACGGTGCCTTTCTATTAAAGATTAAATGTTTCTTCTGGTTAATTCTATTCAATAGAATTTTAACTTAGGAAAACCTTGTTAAGCGTGGTCGGTCTAGTCTTAGAAGATGTGAATTATGTATTTTGGAAGAAGAAACCATTCATCACATCTTTTTGGAGTGCCCATTTACCTCCTCGGTTTGGTCCTTGATTAGTGTGAACTATTCCTATGATTGTCCCATCTCTATGGACACTATCACAATTTGTTTGAAGGTCTAGTTATCTAAATATTCTGAACACTTGGGCTGCCAATACATGTTGTTATTTGTCTGCTGGTGTATTTGGAAGGCACAGAACAACAATATTTTTGATGGTGTGTTGACTTCTGTCAGTAGTATCCTGTATTGGGTTGACTATTTGATGAATTTGTATCCGGTCCCTATAAATAAGGACAATATCAAAAATATAGGGGCTTCTCCAGTTATAGTATTTCCTTGTGGCTTCTTTGATGGGGCTGCCACTTCTTCTCAAGGTGGGGCTGGAGTCTTTTTGGCTATCAGCAGCTCGCATGCCATCTCCTTTAAGATGGGATGTGGCCCCTCGACCAATACCAGAGTAGATATCCTTGCCCTATGGTCCCTTCTCAAGGTGGCATCTATGATGGGAATCCCCTACTTACATATATTTGGAGACTCATCGGTGATAATCAACTAGGAAAAGGACAAAGCTTCCCTTACCTCCCTGGATTTGACTCATTGGTGTGAGAATGTTAGAATACTTTTCAGAGGTTTTTCTTGGCTGGACTTTCACCATGTTTACGGGGATCACAATCGGAGTGCGGACAACTTATCCAAAGATGCCCTAGCATTGGCCCCTGGTGTCCTGCATTTTACTGAAATGATTGATGGTTCTACCTGCATTATAGGTGAATTTGAGCTCTTTTAGAGAAAAGTGTCGAAGCTTGTCTCCATTTTTTTGGAACTGATAGTTTTGGCTTCTCTCTTATATGTTTCAGCATAGGGGAGGGCATATATAGATCCATTATCTGGGTTCCCATTGTGCTACTTAGTAGTTTGGTTGGCATGTATTTAACAGTCTTGGATGATTGTTGGATTCTCCTGGAGGGGTTTGGGAGTGTTTTGTCTTCTACTACACAGTTGATATTTTATTTGATTAGCTTTCTCAATTGGATGAAAGATGTTGTAATTCCCAATTGCGGGGGTCCCATTGAGATGGCCTTTGATTCACATTGAATATCAAGGCTTGGATTTTTTCTTCTGGAAAAAAACCTCTAGTTGGTCCCAACTATGGTTTTTGGAGTGAAAAAGTTAAAGAAAATTTTCAATTCAAGGTCAAGGATGTTGGGATTGTGTTGAAATAGGGTTCATAGAACCTGATTAAAATGTTGTTGCAATTTTGTTTGCTTCTCAAAGAAACAAATTAGAAGAACTTAAGAAAAAGGAAGGAAAATACAAATCATGCATTTTAGTTTCGTTAGATGATTCTACATTTCCTAAAATCATTCATGCCAAGACTACTAAAAAAAATTATTATATTCTTAAAATGGCTTATCAGGGTAATATTAAAGTGAGAATAGTTAGACTTCAAACCCTTATAATTCAATTTGAAACCCTCAAGATGAATGAATTAGAAATTGGTGATCGGTTCATCATTAAAGTTATGAGTATTGTGAATCAACTTAGAATTAATGGTGAAAACTAACCGACAAATCAAATAGTTGTTGAAAAATTTATACAAAGTTTATCTAAGAAATTTGAAATGGTAGTCGCTTCTATTCTTGAACTGAAATATTTAACTAAATTTTCTATAGAAGAATTTACTAGTTCATTGGTATCTCCGGAAGGAAGGAGGAACTTGGATGTTGGTACTTTAGAAAATGCATTTCATTCTAATATTTTCATGGATAGAGGCAGATGCATAGGATTTTGTGGAAGAAGAGGACATGGTCGAGCGAGTTCTTAGACAACAGATAAACCAGAATAGATAAAGGAATATGAATAGACAAATCCTCAATTCTATGTTGGTATTGTAAGAAGTGAGTTCATCATATATCTTTATGTCATATGTTGCAGTATAAACATAGAGCCAATGTTATAGAAAGTGAAACATCTGATATTTTGTTTCTTTCCTATCATGTCTCTGAGCAAATTCTTGAAAAAAATGTTTGGTTTCTAGATAGTGGATGTAGCAATCATATTATTGGTCCCAATGATTTGATTTGCAATCTTGATACATATGCTACTACTACAATTAGTTTGGGTGATGGTGATTTAGTTAAAGCTTCAAAAAAAGATGTTGTGCAAGTTTAACAAAGCACAGTGAAGTGAAAAATATTTATCATGTTTATTATGTACCAAATCTCAAGCAAAATCTGTTGAGTATAGGACAACTAATGGTGCATGGTTAAGATGTTACTTTCCACGACAATATTTTTTGCACAATTGTTAACCAAACTAAAAAACTTGTTGCAAAAGTTCACATGACAAAGAATATATTTTTTCCATTAGAAATGTGAAGTGGAAAGATGCATGCATGTAATATTTCTAATGAAAATGAAACTGAGTTATGGAGTTATGGATAGGCTCATTTACCAGTCTAAAATATGAGTTTGTTATAAAAACAGAGTATGGTCAAACAATTCCCTTCTTTGATTAATGAGACTCTTTCTTGTCAAAGTTGCATAGCAAGAAAACAACACCGAGATAGTTTTCCATCAACTTCTTATAGAGCCAAATAATGCATAGAGTTAGTTCACAGAGACTTATGTGGACCTATGCAAAATCAATCAATTGACGGAAGTTTTTATTTTCTAACATTTATTAATGATTTTAGCATAGAATTTAGTGTTTAATTTCTCAAACAAAAATAACATACTTTTACCAATTTTAAGGAGTTAAAGGCTAAAGCAGAGAGATGAAGTGGCATATTTGTCAAAGTTTTGAGATCAAATGGAGGAGGAGAATATGATTCTAGAGAGTTTGTTGATTTTTTTAAACATCAGGGTGTAAAAAAGAAGATGACTATGAGATATTATCCATAGAAAAATGGAGTGGCAGAAAGAGTGAATCACACCATCATGATTATGGCCAAGAGTTTACTTACAACAATAAAATTATCTAAAGATTATTGGGCTGAAGTAGTTGCATGTTCAGTTTACATACTGAATAGATCACCAAGTTCCATTTCTCAAGGTAAAGTACCCAAAGAAAAATGGAGTGGATTAAAGGAAAATGTTTCTCATTTCAAAATATTTGGTTTTGTTCATTTTTCATATGTTCCTGGATAACTAGGAAAGAAGCTTAATGATAGAAGTGAGAAGTACGTTTTGCTATAGTGAACAATCAAAAGCATACAAATTATATAATATTGCGAGTACAAAATTTATAGTAAGTAGAGATGTTAAATTCATGGAAGATAAATCATGGAATTAAATGGAAAGAAATACTTATCACAATCATTTTCTTGACTGTTAGATGAACATCAAGAATGTACAACACACCTACCAAGATTGCAAGTTCAAAATGAAAGTATTTATTCATCTCACAGTGATTCATATTCCGATCGTAGACATCAAATAACGAGAAGTTTGAGTGATATATATTATCAATATGATAATGTATTACACTTTGCATTTTTCTCATCTCAACCTACTTCTTTTGATGAAGCTGCAAAGCAAAACAACTGTGTAGATGCAATGAATAATGAAATTGAAGATATTGAAAGAAACAATACAGGGGATTTAGTTGATCTACCTGTGGATAAAAATTACATAGGTGTTAAAAGGGTTTATAAAAAAGGCTAAATGAGAGAGGTGAGATTGATTAACACAAGGAAATGTTAGTTCCCATAGGTTTTTCACATTAACATAGCATTGATTATGGTGAAAATTTCACACCTATAGAAATATTGGATATTATTCGTTTAGTTTTGGCCATTCCATCACAAAACAAGTGTCATTTTTATCAAATGGATGTAATGTATTAATCTCTAAATGGAGTGTTAAATGAATAAGTGTATGTGAATAAGCCACCTAGATTTGAATTCAAAGGGGAAGAGCATTGAGTGTACAAATTGAAGAAATCATTTTATGGGTTGAAGCAATCTTCGTGAGCTTGGTACAATAAAATTTATCTGTATTTACTCAAAAATGGTTTTAGTAGGAGCAACAATGAGCCTACTTTGTATATCAAGGTAAATTATAAAGGTAATATTCTCATCCTATCTATTTATGTTGATGACATGATATACATAGGAAACATGATGTTAGATGAATTTCAATTAACCATGAAAAGTGAGTTTGAAATGACAGATCTTGAATTAATGCAGTATTTCTTAGGCATTGAAGTAGAACAATCTAATCATGGTATATTTATTAGTCATAAAAAATATGTGGTTGATATTTTGAAAATTTTTAGGATGGAAAAATGTAAACTTGCTCACACTCCTATTGTTCTTGGCACTAAGTTAAGAAAGGAATATTTGGGATCAGTAGTTAATTCTACTTTCTATAAACAACTTGTTGGTATTCTTATGTATCTTACTACTACAAGGCCTAACATAACATATGCAACAAGTTACATTTCCAAGTTTATGGAATATCCGAAGGATTCTCTTTGGAAAGTTGGTAAGAGGATATTAAGATACATTGCATTTACAACCACTTATGGTTTGTGGTAAATAGCTTCACCAGATAGAATGCTCAGAGGTTACACATGCAGTGATTATGAAGAAAATATTGATGACATAAAATAAACATCAAGATATGATTTTCTCTTTGGCAATAATTTGATTTCATGGGAATCCAAGAAGAATACCATAGTTTATATCTCTTCTACAGAAGCAAAATATGTAGCAGAAACAACAACAACATGTCATATAGTTTGTCTTAAACGAATTTTGATGGATTTTTCTTGCTGCTCATTTTTTTTGGAAGCTTCACCAAATGGACATGAAAAGTGCATTTATTCATGGATATCTCACTGAAGAAATTTATATGGAGAAACCTCTTGGTTTTGTGATAGACTCCAATCTTGTTTGTCAACACAAGAAGTTGTTGTGTGGTATGAGATAGGAACCTCGTGATTGTTATGAGAAGATTGATCGTTTCTTTGTCAATCTTACTTTAAAAATTTGTGAATCTAATCACAACATCTCTATATTACATGTTCATTGTCATACTCTAATTGTCGCATTGTATGTTGATGGTTTAGTCATAACTGGAAACAATACCAATATTATCTTGGGTCTGAAGAAACAACTTGTTGATACCTTTAAAATGAATGACCTTGGTCTATTGCATTTCTTTCTTGGAATTCAAGTTTTACAAATGGATGGTGGTATCTTTTGATCTTGGCCTAAATATGTCTTACATCCCTTGAAATGATTCAATTTGGATGTAATGTCATAAAATTCATAAATAAATAAAAAATTTCGTAGGCTAATAAAATACTAAACTTCAAGGACATCTTTGTTTCTACTACGAAATAAATCTTTTTTGTAGAACTGAACCTAAGTTCTATCAGCAGCTTTTCCTATATGTTTTTCTTGTATGATGATGATGTCTTACATAATATTGTTTTATTACTTTGACATGTTTATAAGTTTACTTTTTGTGTCTATAATAATTACTGAAATTTGTCGATACTTATTTTGTTTTGCATCTCTCATTTGTTTTACGTGTACTTAATTCGTTTATGGTTTATTATGAAGAGGTTGAATTACCTATGTATGTCAAGGGATGAATGTGGTTCTGTCCCTTAAAGGTCCACTCGAAAAGGTAAGGTTCCTATGCTACAGGGTTTACTTATTCCTTCATGAACTAATGCATGTATTTATTTTTGTTATGTAGGTGAGTTCATCAGTGAACTTAGTCTTATGCATGTGGAGAAAAAATCATCATAATATCTACAACATTCTACGCCTAAACAACACTATTCCTATGCTCAAAAGTAAAATAGGAAAAAGGTCGTAAGCCTATACTACACCTTGTATCTGTGGTAAGAAGGGGTTTATGATATAAATATATTTGTATGTTATAAACTATGTGCTGAAGGTTTGAAAACCTTGGATGTAAAACTTTATGGTTTTAACCTATAGTGTGGAGGGGAATAATGTTATGATATATACCATGCCATAGAAACTATGGCTCCAACTTTAAAATATCGCTATGGTGGAGGGTTTAAGACTTAAGGCAATGGGGTTTTTAAACGATGGTGAAAAAACATGAATCCAAAATATGCAATGGAGGGCTTTGATCTACATGGAAGTGGTGGATAGGGTGGCATATTTAATGTTCCTTTGAATTCACAGGAAGACTACCTTAAGCATTGTGGTAGGGTTTTGATGTCATTTTTTTTGTTTTCATTTTGGTTGATATGAAGGTCTCATGCTCCAGGTGAGAGCTACGTGTTCATGCTACGCAACCAACATGCTCTACACTCCTTGACAGGTATGCATTCGTTGTTGGTTTGCACCTTCATGTTGTTTGGTTGGTTTAAGGATTGAAATGGAATAATTTTGATCAATTTTGTATCATTTTTGCAAGTGAGCAGAGCATGGGTACTATGCATGGCTTAGAGCAAAGTGTTGTGGGTTGTCGCACAACCAAACTCCTGGTAAGCCCCAAAAAGACATTGACCTTTACACTTACTGGGTGGTTTTAATAGAGGGTTCAAAAATTGGGTGTAGGGAAAGGTATGGTTGAGCCATTTCACTATTTGGGGTTTATTAAATCGTTTTGGAATTTTCTATACACCTTTGTGTAAACATTTCATGGCTCTTCCAATTGTAAATTTTGATATGTTTAATTGATTAAAACCTATTCGGCTATGTCTATAAGTTTACCATTTGCTACGAAATGGATTTGGTTTTTAGTTTGACTTAATGAAAATCTTTATTTGGGTAAATGGCTCTATGTTTTTAAATAATGTGTTTTATTTTAAAAATTTACAGTTCCATTGCTCTGCAATGGAACAATTGATCCCACGGCTAGGTAATTCATGTGTAAGGTAGCAGCGCGTGGTTTGTAAGTGGATGTGTTTCTTTATATGATAGTGTGGCTCAGTTTTTTTATAGTTTGGTAGATTCTTATAGTCAGCCGTAAGCATATAGCTCAGGATTTAGCTTTTACAATGCAACCTTTGTATATTTATTAAATTTTTTTATGTGTAAATCGTGTATGTGCATGTGATGGTGTTGGGAATGAGCATAGCTCTATTCTGTAGTTGATATACAATGTTTATAATAAAACCTTTACAGGAGTCCTAAGAGGAGAAACCCTTTGTGGATGATCCATCTTGTCATGTGTTTGAAATTTCACATTATGTGCTCACAGGATTCAATCCTGGGTATTTTATTTATCGTGGTTGAGTTTTAAAGACTATAATTCCTTGTTTTGATAGTATGATTTTATTTATTGGTTATTGGAATTACACTAACGAGGTGTGTTGGGAATAAATCTATTTTAGTTTGGATGTTTATGTTGTTGATACTGTAAATGGTTATACCCACTTGGCTGATAGCGTTTTGTTTGTAAATAAATGGAATGAAATAAAGGCTTGCAGCCAACCCTTATAGGATTCGATGGTTGGGCTAGGTGAGATAAATCTTGGGTGTGGTTTATTAATATGATTTATAAAATCTTGATTTAGGCTCTCGGCCTTCACACTTTGTGTAAAGTTGATGGTTGTGTTTTATGATATTGGTTAGAACATTTATTAATGTTATGTTTGGTTTAAGTAATGGTGTTTATGAGTATTTATGTTTTGGAAACAATGTGTTTGCTGGAAATATGAAATATGTCAACATTTTGATTTAATTTGAGGGTTTGAATTAGTGAGTTAAGAGATTCGATCCCTGGTTTGTTTGTTTTTAAATATGTAGTTATTAATTATTTTAATGTTTTGAACATAGTTTTAAAATGTATTTTGTTTATTATTAGGTTTATTTTATCTAGATTTGTTAAATCTGCAGTTTAGTTCATAATAATGTTTGGGAAAAGATCTGGTAGCTAGTTTATCTAATAGCTAGGGTTTTGAATCTAAATTAAACTGTTTGAAATTTAAAAAATTTAGAAATGTTTAAATCAAAAGCTAAGATAATTTAAACATTAAAAACCTATCTAGGAATTGTAGGCTCATTTTAAGTTTAAACAAATAGATTAGCCTCCAACATAAAAATTAACCCTAGAGATTATCTAAAATATTTCATATTGAGTTTCATAATTTAAACAAATAGGAATCTAGTTGGAGCATGTATTCAAATATGTAGATATTCAATCAAGATCATAAATACTATAGGTAAAAATCTGTAATAACTGGAGAAGGTAAGAACCTCATACCTACAACTTTTAGTTTATTAATGGATAGCAACCCTGCACACTTAAGCACATAGAATTAATAAAAACTTAGATAAATCTAACCTTAAATATGTTAATCGGATAACTTGGGAACTACCACGTTCTTCCCAACCATGACCCAAAACCATTCCTAGTTTTAGTTCGAATCCGCCCGAGCTAATTCCAACATGTAAGTAGTCTAGAGCTCCTAAAGGTGAGGCTTCTCTTATCTGGAATATCAGGTTTTGTATAAGATTGTTTTTCTTTTGGAAATTCTCTCCAAACTATTACGAATAATGATCAAATTAGATTGGATCCCTAATACTTTCCTTGTCTTGGGTCTTTATAGATAATCTTTAGGAAAAAGGGCAGTTAAACTTCAATTAGATCAAGAATCCATTATCTTCTTGAAAATAATATTTATTTGATTTATGTGAAGTTTAATCATTTATTATAATTCACTTAGGAACTATTTTACTAGTTCCTAATTTGTCTTTTTTAGAATTAAATATTTATTTAATCATTTTCAGTCAATAATAACACATAGATTGTGTATTAATCATTATAGTTATTATTATTTCCTTATATTTAATATATGTACTTACCCTTTTATTCATAATATATATAAACTATATATATATATATATTATTGTTAGTAATTATTTAGGAATCATATAATATGATCCCATTTACACGGTGCTTTCATTAGCTTATAATAATTTCCTTTATCAAGTCCTTCAGGTAGGGTTTGTCCACTAAGTTAGGAAGCTCTAAACCTCCTTGCATGTTAGATTACCTCGTGTATCGTGGTAGTTCTTCGGTACTTGATGAGAAGTAGAAATTTAAAATTTCGTTTAATCAAATTAAAAAATAAGTAAGATAAGGTCGGTGCTTTTCAGGGTCATTTTCACTCAACATAATTAAATTTTCAGTAACTCGTAATGCTATTCAAATCCCAAGCTCAACGCTAAAAAATTGGGAGTTACACTTAGTGCAATTCCAGAGCCTCTCTCTCAACACTAATGCTAGGATGTACTTGTGTAATACACCTATGGATATAATGACCAAAGATCCAATGCTCCATAGCTTATGCTCAACATCAATTTGTAATGCTATAGGGCCTTAGCCCAACACTTCCAATTCTTATATTTCATGTGTTCTAGAGCTTATGCTCAATAGAAAAATATCATAAATCATGTGTTCTAGAGCTAGCGCTCAACAAAAAATATAATCACTCGTGTGCTCCAGAGCTTGCGCTCAACACAAAATCTCATCACTCATGTGCTTCAAGGTCCACTCCCAACACATTATAGAACTCAATCATGCATTTAGAGTTATGCACATTTAATCACAATAATCACTTCAGTATGTGCATTTAAGACAAATCACATAATATATCGAATACATCATCCTACGACAATAATCTTGTCCATTAGGGTCCACACCCAATATATACAATCACATACAAGCTAAATAAACATATGTATTGGATTATGCCCAATATATATAAAAAACCATCATACTCATGTGTAGTGGGGTCTAAATCCCAATATACAATATAAGCATCAAAGTAACTCATGTGCAAAGCGACTCATGCCCATTGTTTTTCAGGTCAAAATTTAGAATATTACATCCCTCCCCACTTAGAACAACATTGTCCCAGTTTTCTAGGGACTAGGAATGAAGTCATGAAATAAGACGGGGTAAACCTCTCCCATGGTGGCTTCATTCATCCAAGTACCCTCATCAGCTTCAAAGTGCTTCCATTGCACTTTCAGCTGGACTATGGTGTGCCTCTTGAGTTGTACTTCTCTTTTGTCCATAATATGAAGGGGTTCAGGTACAAAATCACCTTCAGGTTCCAACTGTAGAAAGGACTAATCAATGGACTGATGCAAAATCATGGACTCCTTTAAAGACACTTTAGATGCCACATAATATTAGAATAAACGGAAAACTCCGACTTTAGGTGACAATTAGGGGTACTTCCCTAACTTATTTGAAGATGAAGTCAAAAGAGAAAAGATAGGAAATTGAATCAGCTTTCATAATATATGGCATTTATGTAGAGAAAATGTGTGTAAATGATTATAAAATTAGTTTCCGTGAAAGTGGGTTTTCAAATTTTCAGCACATCTTAACATATATGTTTGTGCGGGTGCAGCAATATATGAGGAAAATGATGTCAATTTGGGATAAAATATTGCAGACATATAAAGGACATATGGGCCTAGTGCAACACTATTTATTCAGAATTTTTCATGAATTATTTTTTATTATTAATTATTGAAGTCCGAAAAGCTTGAAATTAAAACCTTATGTGCGGGTGCAACACTTTAGGGGAAAAAATTAATGAAATCCTTGATTTCTAAATATAAGATCATAGAGCTTGATCTCATCTAGTGCACCATATATTTTTATTGGGAAATGGTGATGGAAATCGAAAGTTAGATAACAAACAATCGATGTATGTATTTTCAAAAACTGACGTGTGTCATTTAGAAAAATAATTATAAATAAATAAAACATAGTTTTGAAGGAAAAAATTACATATTCAAAATCATAAGATCGTACTCTACAATATCCTAGATTTTCATAAAAAATATTGTGTATGTCATATCAAAACACACCATTTAAACTGAGCTTATTGATAGAGTTCTAAAACACAAGCAATAGCCCTGGTTTATTTGTACTAGCCAATAGGTTCAGTATTCCAAATCTATTTCTGAACCTAATTCCAAACCTTATTCCTGCCAATTATTTTAATTTTAAAATAACACATATGCGCTATAACGCATATGAGTTATAGCTTATTCATATCAAATATGCGATATGATAAAGCTATAACGCATATGCATTTTGTCTTGACTAATTTGGTTTTTTCCTAATGCATCATTGTTCATCACCCTCATCCTCATCATCATCACCACCCTCATCCTCATCCTCATGATCATCATAATCATCCTCATCCTCATCATCATCATCATAGTCATCATCCTCCTCCTCCTGATCATCATCATCATTGTTCATCATCATCGTCATCAGCATCATCATCATCATCGTCATCATCATCACCATCCTCATCCTCATCATCCTCATCCTCATCCTCATCCTCATCCTCCTCCTCCTCATCATCACCCTCATCCTCATCATCCTCATCATGGTCATCATGGTCATCATCGTCACCCTCATCCTCATCATCATCATCATAGTCATCATCCTCCTCATCATCATTTTCATCATCACCCTCATCCTCATCATCATCACCATCCTCATCATCATCCTCATCCTCATCCTCATCCTCCTCCTCATCATCATCGTGGTCATCATCATCATCATCATAATCGTCATCATACTCATCCTCCTCCTCATCATCATCACCCTCATCCTCATCATCACCATCATAGTCATCATCCTTATTATCATCACCATCATTGTTCATCATCATCTTCATAGTCACCCTCATCCTCATCATCATCATCACCTGCATCCTCATCATCATCATCATGGTCATCATCATTCTCATCATCATCATCGTCACCCTCATCCTCATCATCATCATCGTCACCCTCATCCTCATCATCATCATCATCATCATCATCATCATCATCCTCATCCTCATTGTTTACCACCATCATCCTCACCATCCTCCTCCTCCTCCTCCTCCTCATCACTCTCATCCTCCTCCTCCTCCTCATCACCCTCCTCCTCCTCATCATCATCATGGTCATCATCATCATCACCACCATCATCATCATCATCATCATCATCATCATCCTCATCCTCATCAGAATCATCATCATCATCACCCTAATCCTCATCATCATCATCATAGTCATCATCCTCCTCATCATCACCATCATTGTTCATCATCATCTTCATCATCACCCTCATCCTCCTCATCATCATCATCACCCTCATCCTCATCATCATCACCTTGGTCATCATCATCATCATCATCATCATCACCCTCATCCTACTCATCATCATCATCACCCTCATCCTCATCCTCATCCTTATCATCCTCATCCTCATCAGCATCATCATCATCATGACCCTCATCCTCATCAGCTTCATCATGGTCATCATCATCATCATCATCATCATCAACCTCATCGTCATCATCATTATCATAGTCATCATCCTCCTCATCATCACCATCATTGTTCATCATCACCACTCTCATCCTCATCATCATCATCATCACCCTCATTGTCATCATCATCATCACCCTCACCCTCATCATCATCATCATCATCACCCTCATCCTCATCAGCATCATCATGGTCATCATCATCATCATCATCATCATCATCATCATCCTCATCCTCATCCTCATCCTCATCATCATCATCACCCTCATCCTCATCAGCATCATCATGGTCATCATCGTCATCATCATCACCCTCATCCTCATCCTCATCCTCCTCCTACTCCCCCTCATCATCACCACCCTCATCCTCCTCCTACTCCCCCTCATCATCACCACCTTCATCCTCATCAACTTCATCATGGTCATCATCATCATCATCATTATCATCATCACCATCCTCATCCTCATCATCATCATCATCATCATCGTCAACCTCATCATCATCATCATCACCCTCATCCTCCTCCTCTTCATCATCACCCTCATCATCATCATCATGGTCATCATCATCATCATCATCATCATCATCACCCTCATCCTCATCATCATCCTCATCATCCTCATCCTCATCATCATCATCATCATCATCACTCTCATCCTCATCAGCTTCATCATGGTCATCATCATCATCATCATCATCACCGTCATCATCCTCATCATCATCCTCATCATCATCATCGTTAACCTCATCATCATCATCACCCTCACCCTCATCCTCCTCATCATCATCATCACCCTCATCCTCCTCCTCCTCCTCCTCCTCCTCCTCATCATCCTCATCATCATTGTTCATCACCCTCATCCTCATCATCATCGTCATCTTCATCGACACCCTCATCCTCATCATCATCACCATCCTCATCCTCATCATCATCATCATCATAATCCTCATCCTCATCATCATCATCATCATCACCCTCATCCTCATCATCATCATCATGGTCATCATCATCATCATCATCATCATCATCATCACCCTCATCCTCATCATCATCATCATAGTCATCATCCTACTCATCATCATCATCATAGTCATCATCCTACTCATCATCACCATCATTGTTCATCATGGTCATCATCATCATCATCACCCTCATCCTCATCATCTTCATCGTCACCATTATCCTCATCATCATCACCATCCTCATCATCCTCATCATCATCACCATCACCATCACCCTCATCCTCATTATCATCATCATAGTCATCATCCTCCTCATCATCACCATCATTGTTCATCATCATCTTCATCGTCACCCTCATCCTCATCCTCATCCTCACCCTCATCCTCATCACTCTCATCCTCATCATCACCATCATGGTCATCATCATCATTGTCATCATCATCATCATCCTCATCCTCATCATCATCATCATCATCCTCATACTCATCATCATTGTTCATCACCCTCATCCTCACCATCATCGACACCCTGATCCTCATCATCATCGACATCCTCACCCTCATCCTCATCCTCATCATGCTCATCGACACCCTCATTGTTCATCACCCTGATCCTCATCATATAAATAAATGTAAATTGCATATATATTCAATGAGCACTAAATCGCATATGCGATATATCTCAATCGCACCTCCGATATATCTCATAATGGAGAACATGTAAAACCTGCCCGTTCATTAAAAAGATGTAATTCAATATCACAAATGTGATATATCGGAGGTGCGTTATATCGTATATGTGATATGTGTTTTATAGAAAATGTTGGGTGGCATCGTGTGGGCCAGGCTTATTGTATGAAAAGACATAATTCGTCTGAACCTGTGCACAGAGAACTGCTTGACATGCAGTTTTTTACCATTACTTTCATAATTCCATAGTTTTGTATAGGTTTGGGTGCATTTCAATGGGGAATGTACGTAATACAGGATGAAAGTCAGCAAGGAAGGTGCTTACACCAGAAGAAGCAGAAAATAAAAAACAAAAAATGGAAGATTCAAGAAATCGTCCGCATTCATTACATGAGCAAATAGTTCCCATTCCCCCTCAACAGATACCTAACGTAGAGGCTAAGGAAGATAACGCAACATTAAAGGAAGATGGTTATATGGAAGTTGATAGACAATCTTGTGAAGAGTTCAATAATTATGTTACTCCCGATGCAAATGTGACTCATCAACAACCATGTTCGGTGGTTCAATCTCCTAATCGAAGTTGTGAGCCGATAGTGGATGTAAACGTCACTAACCACTTATACTATGAAACGAGAACTATATACTATGAACGAGAACTCTACCCATAAAAATGATGATTTTTGCAAAAAAAACACCAAAAACACCCCCCA
>LPNX010868512.1:3539-25131 GCA_001517045.1 Pseudotsuga menziesii
TAAAAGCATTATTTTCTTAATAGTGATTATCCTAATCTATGTATGTAATGATTTGAACTTGAAAACAAATAGACTAGAGTACTCAGATAAAAAAACTAATTATAGCTTCATAGGAAATATCTACTAAATTTCTTTTATAAAATATTTTCATTCTAATGCAGTTACGATTAATATCTGTAAAGATTAAGGCCTGCTACATAAGATAATATACAGGACTACGACTTGTTTAACTTGTTCTAACTTCAAAACATTCACTATCTCATAGAATTTCATCAACAATCATAAACTTCCAAATACAGATTTGGAATAAAATCACAAATAATAAATAAAACAGCTTAGAACCTAAATAAAATACAAAAGGGGGACAAACACCCAAAGGATATTGTTCCTCCCAATTGTCTCTTGAAGCAACCAAGATCACTTGCTTTAGGACCGCCGAGCCTGTTCACTAAACCACTAGGATGAAGATATTGTCTAACAACACACACAAAAATTCCTAAAGATTAGCAATCAATAGAAGACTTAACTCAACAATTTCACTTTATCCTCCCATCGAATTCCTTTTGTGCCTGACTTTTTAGTTTGCTGCAGTCACAAGGTTCATTCACTTGTCATAGAATGTAGTGAGCCTCTTGCTCAATTCAATGGTATTTATAAGATTGCCTAGGTATTTGGGTCAGTTTTGAATTTAAATGAGCCACCTGCTCAGTTCCTCCTCTCAGGGAACATGACCACATTTTTATGGATTTTGTTTCCTGCAATAGCTAGAAAGTGAAATGCTAGTGCTGCCGCTTGTCATTAAGCCTTCTACAGTTGCTCATTCCTCCTAGTGGGTTAGTGAACACTCTTTCAACAGTCTCATTTAGATAGATATCTCTCCATTTAATTATTTTAAATAAATAAATAGTCAATTATAGTCATCCTTGACCAGCATGGTCATAAAAAATTTACAATAATTTTTAACATAATGTTTTCTCAAATAAATAAAAATATTTATATTTTAGTTCTAGGTAGGTTAGAGTGGCTCTACCAAGCATCAATAGGGATCAAATCTCTAGAGATGCAAACCATTTTTAGAGTGCAAATGCAGAGATAGGGTTTGCACCTCGAGAGATTTGATCCCTCTCGAAACTTGGTAGAGCCACCTTTAAGATGGATATATGATGGTTGCAGTCCTGTGAGTGGGAGCATGGGGGGAGTAGGAAGCAATAATGTTGACATCGGGGGAGTAGGAAGCAATACTATTGACATTATTGCACCATGGGAAACAGGTCTAGCATGATAGTAAATAACACCATGAAGAATATGAAAAATAACAATGTGATACAATGCAAATATTTATCTATGCCAATAAGAAGTTGAATAATTACACATAAATAATGTCTAGTCATTAAGAAGTTGTATAATAATGAAGTGAAATGATAAAGATATCAAGCCCACCAATTTTTTGGCACTATCCAATTTAAACATATGTTTAAATCAAGTTTATTTATTTACCAAATGCTTGGTAAATAAATAAATTATTTACGATGAAGTGAATAATTATTCACTTACACAAATAATATTACCAAAAGACTTGGAATATTAAATAAGCCATAATAATATATAAATTGATGATAGAATAGATATGATGATAGATTACAAAGTGAGTGCCATATATATATTAATCATAAAGGCACTTTGGATACTATCCATGAAAGGATGCGCCATTTTAGAATTGTTTACTAATAACTATGTATTAATTATTAATATCAATATGTACAAATATTAATAATTAATATTGATTTTAACAGTTATTATTAATTATATAATAGTTATTTAATTATTATTTTATGTTCGTTACATTTCCTTCCCCTTAAGGGAATATTTGTCCTCAAAGATGTATAGGACATTAATATCTCATTTATTTTAATCTGTCGTCTCGGAATTCATTCCCTTTTGTATTTGCGACATTTGAGGAGATGAGTCGATACAAATTACGGATTCCCCAGGTGAATTGTCGCATCGTATCTGCTGTGGTCCATCCCAGATCTATTTTTATCGTAGCTCTAAGATATTTTTGTGGGACAATTCGTCTCAATTGTTTCTTGGTATGTTGATATTTTCGCATGTCCACATAAGTCTTCTGTGAATATTCATTTTGACCTTGTTGTTGGTCAAAATGACGATTAATTCGTCTCAATTGTTTCTTGGTATGTTGATATTTTCGCATGTCCACATAAGTCTTCTGTGAATATTCATTTTGACCTTGTTGTTGGTCAAAATGACGATTATAATTAGGATGTTTGTAAGGTGTAGGTGTTGTTTGTTCTTCTTTCTTTTGGATTGCGACAAATACTTTCTTCACTTTCTCGATTTGTGCTTCTTGGTTATCTAGTAGATTGTTACAATTCTAAATCTTTTCGATTCCTTCCTCTTGCGACTTTTTTTCAATTTCTAGCTCCTTGATTTGGTTATGTAGTGTTGGCAGCTAGCAACAACCTCTACATTTCTCAATAAGATGAAGAGAGATCAGCTCTTTCAATGATTTACCAATTCAAAATTATAAAAGAGCACCTTCAGAATCTTTGATTCTGAAGGTACTCTCAATCAAAGAAGAGTAAAATGATATTTTAGAAGTTGGTGAATACATACTCGTGAACTTGGTAATTAACAACTGTCAGTTAGTTTCATAAATTTTCATGTAATTAATTCAATCATTAAGATAAATTTATGTGACTATATATGATTTAAGGGATTCGAAAGGATAGTATGCCAAGAGAAAATCAATAAAACAAATCTTGTGTTTATTTAAAAGCTGGATAAGGATGAGGTATTACTAGTCCTAAGTTCCTAGAACTAAGGGTGGTTTTAAACCTAAAGTTTATATTTCATGTAATACCTTATTATGATTTTTGTAAATATTATAGTTAATGAATAAATAATTATCATATAGGACTTTTTCACATATTATAGTTTTATCATTTAATATCCTATCAATTTAATGTTGGATATTCATCAATAGGATTTTAAAAGATTTAAAACTAAGCCTATGAAATACATGACATAGATATTAAATCAAGCTATTTCGCTAGTGGTCATGCTAACATTTGGATATGTGATTTCGTCACTATATCACATTGAATGCCACCACCTTTTACGCTAAAAACTGGAAAAGACTATTAAGGTGACAGAGTTATGAAGAGCCATGTGTCAAAATGATAACGCTTGTCACTCGGATCACTGAGTTAGCATAGAGATGTGGCTTTCACCTCATGATAAATCGACAGCTGTAAATATTTGAATGCATCATATTAACAGGATTAAATGCTGATTGTCATTCCAATTCACCACAATGTACGAGTTCATTATTGGCCACTGTCCATAATCAATGTTTGAATTTATGATCCGTCAATCACAAGATCTCTGGTGCGCCGATTTGGTTGAGTATCACTACTAGTCGTGGCTAAATCGTAGATAACTTGCATATATCAAAATATAATGTTAAGTTGCAGCAATCATCATTGCTAAGGTTCGGCTAAAAATGGCCAAATCCAGAAATATCATATCCATTAGATCCAAAGCATGCGAAGTCTGCCCATCATGTCATACGTTTGGGTACCTATTCCCTCTTTGTTCACCTCTCCATTCATTTCAGTTCGAAGCCAGGAGAGCGTGGAGGAAACTATGGATCCTCTAAACCATTATGAAATCTCTGGTTCTGAGCTTATAGAGGAGGTTTTGTAGCTTTGCAATTCGAGAAGATTGGGTGGGGGAAATTCTTTAAGAGTTTCGACAACCATCATGCAGAAGTAAATAAACTGTTCGCCATGAATTTAAGGGATGACATTGTGCAGATAGTGGGTTTTGAGTTCATTATTAATGAATACAAGATAGTAGCAGCGACACAGCTCCTGCAAGTTGGAGAATGCTGGTTTAAGGGTAGCAAGGTTAATAAGAAGAGGTGTTTATCTCTGCTGCTGCCATTGTCGGATGATATTAAGTTGAAGATAGGTGTTCCTGTCAAATTGTTGAAGCCTGAATGGAGAGCTTATTACGAAATAGTTGTAAGGTATGTGTCTTGTGACGGACGTTTCTCCCATTTGCATTATTACCATTTAAGATTGCTGTTAGCGTTGCAGGGTTGTAGGCTTAATTTGCCATTCTATTTGTGGCAAAGTTTGAAGAAGATGTCACAGGCAGTTAGGAGTTTTAATAACCCTGATAGGAGTCTTTTCCACCACGGGTTAATCAAAATTATAGTGCAACATCATTTGTCTATAAATGGCAAGTCATGGGATAGTTTTTTAACCGACTGTCAGTTGGGACCAACGCAATACGGGCCGAATCCCTCTCCAAGAATTCGTAGCAAACGAAAAGTTGTAAAGTTCGAGGTTAATGATGCCTCTGAAACTATATCAGGGGGAAAAGGGTTCGGGGAAGTCAGTCTTCCTGTAAACGATGGGATTAGTAATGATGATGACAGGAATACAGTCCCTTGCGGCTCTAAAGCAATCCTGAATCAGCCCTTATCAGGTAAAGGTCATAGCACCCCTGCAGAAGTAGAAGAAAGATTAACCAAAAGTAAAACTGATAATGTTGTTGAGTGTAAAAATTTATCTGAATCAGATAAACCTTATGAACACAGCTGGGATTCTATGCGTAAGTTAGATCATCTTGCCCAAATTTGCTGTGACAAGGGAGGGTTTAATTCAGAAAATTTGTTGTTTTCAAGGAGGGTTACTAGGAGTATGAACAGTACCCATACAATTTCGGGCTCTATGGTTAATCAATAGGATTTTCAGCCTGCAGTCATTCATATTGAAGATGATATCCCGTCATCTATCCCTGATACAATTCATGTAAGTAATCCTACTTTTGTAAAGGGTAACGATGCAAAATCAGGCAAGGCTGAGGTTACGCAACCAAGTATAGACACAGGCATTGCAGACCCTGAACCATCATCTAGTCAACATATTCACAGCCCTAATTCTCCTCGGGTAGCCAATGAAGAAGAGACTCTGCAGCATGTACTAGATAATGCATACCAGGCTAAGATCACAGAGTTGAAGGATAAACTTAAGCATTGTCTATCTAGTGCAGCATTGCTAGAAGAAGAAAATAGAACGTTTAGGGAAGAGTTGCTGGATTGGATCAGCAGATGGAAAGAGATGAGTGCTAAAAAGAATCAGTATAAAAAATCAAAGAAGTCAATCATAGGTACTAACTAGCTCCTACTTGAAGGAATTGAAAAGCAAAACATTAAGATTATCAGGTTAAAGGCTAAACTAGCAGAAGCACGAAGAGTAGTCGCTCTTCAAAGAAAAACTTGATGGTTATTCTCGTTTCTTATGTCGCTGCAAAACAGGTAATAATTATTTTGGTTTTGCATGCCTGTAAAATCAGAAATTTTACAGGCATGCATTTAAATTTTAAGTTTATTTTGTTACCTCTGTTTTTAATTGGTTTTAATGAGATGTTTCGTTTGAATTAAATGTAGGAGGATTTGTCATCACTCCTCTCCAGAGTTTCAGGACGTTGTTAATACGTTGGCATGGAGATGTGGCTATTTGTTAAAAGCTGGAGTTTCAACAATGGCCGAGAATTTTCCAAGTACCTGGAAATTAGCAAACACTCAAGCTAGTCATTTCTTTGTTTATAGTGACAGGTGTTTAATATAAGAGATTCGATTCTCTTTTAGTTATATGAACCCTATAATGTTGCATGTGACATTAATGGGGAAAACTGAATTGTAGTATTATATAAGGTAGAAATTTTGATGAACTAGGGATGGAGTGTTTGAAGAAAAACGTACTAGAAATATACTTTGTTGCTGGTGTTATTTCATTCCTGAAGTTGAACCTTTGGATGTGAATACTACTGGACATCTACAGACTCATACCATTACTGGTATTTTTTTTGTTTTGGATATATTATATATATTTCAGCGTCTTATCTTCTTTCTTAATATTAACACATTATGCTTTGATATATGTGTGTTTAATTACAACTTGCAGTTTATCAATTCGATATCGCATTTTGAACAGATATATCGTTATGATTGTGTTTATTAGTATTTTTACTATAAACTTAATCTATAATGATATACTCTTCTGTCTGTTAAAAATATCATTTGTATGTTGATAGTGATTTTATAATAGACATTATCTTGAAGTTCAAATAGCTATGTTGATAATTAAGTATTAATTAATTTCAGAAAGTTAGAATAACTATTTATTTTCAGTTGTTTTTCTGGTTATGTTGTCATATAACAGGGTGACTTATTATTCATAATTTAAGTGTTTCTATTTGAATTGTGCTTTTAGTCTTTCTGTTCACCTTTTATTAATTAATAATTAATCTAGTCTTTAGAAATGCTCTTAGCTGAGATAGGACATATAGAATAATTTAGATTAAATTTTATTTTAGTATATTTTAGTTAACAGCTGTTAAATCAATTTATAGAGTTCTAGTACTTTTACAAATCTTTATATTTAGCAAACTCTTTAAAAACTGGAATCTTTCCTTAAGAAAGCAAACATTAGATAATTTAGATAGTTAAAGTTAATTATAGGATTCATTCAAGTAGAAATAACATTAGGATAGGATAGATTTTGCTGGTTTTAATTTTCTCCTTAAGAGAAAAATCAGCTAGTAGCAGGACCACAACCTGCGAGGCTTTGTTAATTCAAACACACCGAACGCTGCTTTAAGCTGATTGTGTGGACAAAACCTCCTTATTGGCCTAGTTCAGAAAAACATGCCAAGAAATGGCGCTAGAAGGAGGGCCTGATGATGAGTAATGGCAGGTGAGACTAATGAAACATTTCCAACCAGCCAACAATCTCCTGAAGTCAGTAGATCACCGTTTATAGAAACCGATAGGAACATACTCGATCGTGATCCTGTCGGCTCTCACTTTACTCCTGCACAGAGTGCTCAAACGTTAGAAGAATCAAGACATTTTCTCACAAGAGCATACGCTAATCAGCTTGGTATATCCCCAATAGATTATGGTCTGCCTAGACAGCAGCGACATAATCTACAATTGACCATAGTTACACAAGATTTGGAGATAACTGGTAGCACTCCCCACCATCAGGTTGAAAGACATCAAAGTCAGATTACTCAAACAAATACTACTAGAATACTAATTGTAGGAGGCGGTTTTAATCAACCACCTTCTCCTCCTAAATCACCACCTAACAGTCCAAGGCCTTCCAACTCAGGAGATTCTTCAAGTTCTGAAGGAAGTCCAATGGCAAGAAATGTACCTGTGGGAGGAGGAGGTAATCCTCCACCCAATCCACCAAATCCACAACTCCCTTGGCTAAGAACAGCTGCTGCAGCAGTTCCTGGTGTATAGCATCCTTTTCCAAAACACTCAGATAAGCTCCTCCCTAAGTTTAACCCAGATGACAAAGAACCTACAGAGGTGCATGTTGACAAATTCATGTTGGCTATTCAAACCTTGAACGTTCAACATGAAGATGTAGTTTGTCGATTGTTTCCTCTAACATTCGAAGGAAGAGCTTCTACTTGGTATTTTTCGTTAGTACAGGGATCAATTACAAACTGGGGGGAATTTAATAAGGCCTTTCTAGATAAATTTGGAGAAGATAAAACACCCGCTCTTTTAGCCCTTGAGTTATCTAGGATGAAAATGAAGCCTAAGGAAAGAATCAAATATTTCAATCAAAGGTTTCTGACTTTAAAAAACAAAATCCCAATTGCCTCTCGACCTCCGGAAGACGTAATTATTGAAAATTATACGTCAGCCTTACCAAAATATTCCGGGATGTTCGTTAAGAGGGCTGGGAAAACAACTTTAGTAGAAACTTTTGAGGAAGCCATTAAAGTTGAGAAGGAATCTATGTATTATGAACCAGATAGGAGTGGGAAATCTGATTCTTTTCCACGTAGGAAGACTGAAAAACTCAATTCTGAAAAAGACAAAGCTTTTGACATAGAACAGCTGCAAAATGTTATTCAAACATTAACCAATGAAGTTGTAGGGTTAAAGAAAACCAATTCGGAAGCTTCTCCTTCTAGGGGATTTTTCAGAAATCAGTATAGAAAAAACCCTAATGCAAATAATAAGAATACACCACCTGACATAGCAGGAAATGGAGAAATTTTTAATACAATTCGAGTTGTTTTATCTTTGTCTGAAAATCCTTCTAGTCAAGAAATAACCGAAAATGAAGAAAATGAGGAATCAGAAAGTGATGAAGAACTAGAAGAACCTCAACAAGTTAATGGTCATTTCTGGGATAGTCTTGTGAAAGAACATGAGACTAAAAGGCCACCTACAGGACAACATGTCTATAACACTCATAGTAGAGAAATTGCAAATACCCCTGGAGCTTCATCAAGCTCTACTACAAATAATGACAACAATAACTCACAACCGAATAAATAAGCTCAATCCGGCAAGCAGAATCAATCAACCAAAACTACCCAGCCTATTCAAAATTCTCCCAGATTAGATTTACAATATGATATAATTGAAGATTTGAAAAAGACTCATGCAAACATCAGTATGTACGATCTACTTCAAATCTATCCAATGCCTAACAGTCATGTTATAAATCCAACAGTAAGTTCCATTATTCCTAATGCAAAACAAAATGTTGCTGCAAATAGTTCTAATAATGATCCAACAGCAACTGAAAAAGGTAAAGCAATAGCTGATAAAGCTTCTCTGATAGGTAAGAACTCTAAATCAACCACACCTCCATTCTTGCTTACCTTTGAAATTTTCAATAGGAATGTTCATAACTGCATGGTAGATTCCGGAGCATCCTCCAATGTCATGCCTTTATCAGTATGCAAGAAATTGAATGGGAAATTTGTCCCATCAAATTCTCAAATAACTCAGTTAGACAGGACTAACGTTAAGGTTGTTGGGGAAATGAAAGATTTCTTGGTCAGAATTGCTTGTAACCCTTCAGTTTATCAAATTATAGATATTGTTGTTGCTGAAATCCCAGATGGATATGGACTATTCTTAAGTAGGGATTGGTCTCAATAGCTGAATGGTTTCTTTGCCGCGGACTGGTCAACATTGTGGTTACCTAAGAATGAAAAATCAAATCAGATAAAGATAAATAGAGAAAGATATATGAAACAACTGTTACAGAACTGCATGATCCTAGCGAACCTGTTTTATTTTCAGACTGCATTATGGGAAATTACATGTATGAACTAGGATTCGGTAATTTTAAAGCTGAAAATTATGCTCTTTCTGAAAATAAACAACAATCTGAAATTTGTAATGTAATATTTGTTTCTTCTAACTCTTCCTTCAAGGAAACCATGAATGATGTAAATAATTTGAATATTGTGAATATCATAGAAAGTAAAGTAGTTATGCATAGCTCTATCTGGACTTTATATTTTGATGGTGCGAAATCTAAAGAAGGAGCAGGAGTTGGTTGCCTACTGGAGGACCCACAGGGAAATAAAACCTGTATAGCTTGTAGAATGGAGTTTAATTGTACAAATAATACAGTGGAATATGAAGCTTTAATACAAGGTTTGAAAAAGGCCATTGATTTGGGCATCAAAGAGTTAATTGTATATGGTGACTCGGAGATCATTGTCAGACAGGTTCGTAATTCCATTCACTGTTTATCTGAACATTTACAAAGTTACCAAAAAGAGGTATGGAACCTTATCTCACATTTTGGTGCATTTAACATTAATTCTGTTCCTAGAAGTCAAAATCAAGAAGCAGATTTGTTGGCAAACGTAACATCAAAATTAGTTTCGTTAGAAAATCTTACATCATATTTCTTTTCTGTTGAATTAATTTTTAGGCCTTCCATACCTGATAATATTTTTAATTGGTGTGTATTTGAAAATGATGTGTAGGTACTGAATTTTTTGATGAACGAGGATACCTTTAAAGATTCAGCGATAGATGAAGTCACTCATGATGAAAATCTGCGGGATTTTTCAGTAATAAATGATTTTTATTCAATTGAAAAAGATTTTGAACAGGTAAAACCAGTCCCTAATTCATTACTTAGATTAGAAAATTTCTTTGATTTGCAGGATAAGTTTAGATATGTTCCTAATTGTAAAACCAGCAGTTCACGAATGAGGTATGAAACCATCAATTTAGGAACAGAACTAAATCCCCAAACTATAAACCTTGGAATAGATTGTAGTCCTGTAGAAAAATCAGCTTTTATAAATTTGTTTAAGGACTTTAAAGATGTCTTTGCTTGGACATATGATGACTTGAAAACTTTTAACACACAAGTCATGCAACATATAATTCCAATTAAACAGGAGTCAAAACCTTTTCAACAGAAGTTAAGGAAATATCACCCATCATTAGAACCAACAATAAAAAAGGAACTGAATAAATTGTTAGCTGCCAAGATCATTTTTCCCATTAGACAGTCTCAATGGGTAGCAAACTTAGTTCCAATTAGGAAGAAAAATGGGGATATCAGACTATGTGTAGATTTTAGAAATTTGAATAAGGCTTCTGAGAAAGATAATTACCCTGTTCCTCCCATGGAACAAGTTCTTCAAAAGGTGTCTGGGTCTGAGATACTCTCTCTCCTTGATGGTTTCTCAGGATACAACCAAATATTGGTTTCCCCGGATGATCAATTGAAAACTGCTTTTAGAACTCCATGGGGAACATATGCCTTCCGTAAGATGCCCTTCGGGTTAATCAATGCGGGAGCAACCTTCCAACGGCAAATGGATATTGCTTTTAGAGGCCTAACCAATCATTCAGTTGTTGTCTATTTGGATGACGTTACTGTATATTCTAAACATCACATGATCATCTTAATCATCTTAGAAAAGTATTTGAACGATGCAGAAAATTTGGAATATCCTTAAATCCCAAAAAGACAATATTTGCTGTTTCAGAAGGTATCTTATTAGGTTGCGTGGTTTCAAAGCACGGAATCATGATTGATCCTGAAAGAACCCAAGCCATTTCAAAGATAACTTATCCTTCTAGGAAGAAGGCAATGCAGTCATTTCTTGGTAAAATAAACTTTGTTAGAAGATTCATTCCCAGTTTTTCCGAAATCATACATCCTTTGTAGAAAATGATTAAGAAAGATGCTATTTTAATTGGGGACAAACTGAAAAAGAATCATTTCAGAAAATTTTAGAATCCATCTCAAAAGCTCCTAGCCTTCTAAGCCCGGATTTTAAAAAAGACTTCATATTGTATACTTTTGCTTCTAATATTTCATATGCAGCAGTTTTAACTCAATTAAATCAGTAGAATAATGAAGTCCCAATCTCCTTCATGAGCTCAAATTTCAAGGGTACTGAACTTAATTATCATGAAGTTGATAAACAAGCCTTTGCCGTCTTTAAAGCTGTTAAACATTTTCGTCCATACTTATTGAAATCTAAAACGAAAATAATGGTTCCTTATTCTTCAGTTAGAAACTTGTTAGTACAGAAATACTTAGGTGAAAAGAGGGCACCTTGGATGACAGCTTTGCAAGAATATGACTTAGAAATTAAATCCTCAACGATAATCAAAGGTCAAGGGCTATGTAAATTAGCTGTTGAAGCTGCTCACTTACCTGATGATAAGGCTGAAACTGTAATTGATGAAGCTTTACTTACCAGAGAAATTTATTTTTATCCACCACCTCAAGATTCCTGGTATACAGACATACAGATACTTTTAGAAATAGGGGCTGCCCCTGATTACTTAGAACCAAAGAAGAAAAGAGCACTCAGACTGAAGTCTGCTCCTTATTTATTAATTGATAATATCCTCTTTCGGAGAAATTCAGATGGAGTATACCTTCGATGTCTAGATAAAGATGAAACAGAAGTAATTATGAAAGAGTTACATGCTGGACCAGCAGGAGGTCATTTTGGTGGAGAAACCACTGCACAAAAAATTCTCAGGGCTGGTTATTATTGGCCCACCTTATTTCGAGATTCCTATACCTTTGTCAGAAAATGCCAAGAGTGTCAACTTGCTGCAGGAAGGGTCAAAAAACCTGCGTTTCCTCTACAACCTGTTTTAGCTGAAAGACCCTTTCAGCAATGGGGTATTGATATAGTAGGTCCAATAAATCCTCCCTCATCTATGCAACACAAATATATAATAACTGCAACTGATTATTTCACCCGTTGGGCTGAAACTGCACCATTAAGAGTTGTAAATACCAATTAGGTTATACTATTTTTAGAATTCTTTATCATAACAAGGTTTGGTATTCTTGATTCCCTCGTCTTTGATAATGCCTCATATTTTTCATCGATTGAGTTAACTCAGTTTTCTCTAGAGAAGGGAATAAGAATCAGATATTCAGCTAACTATCATCCTCATGGGAATGGTCTAGCTGAATCAACAAACAAAAATTTATTGAAAATTCTCAAAAGAACTATTTCAGTTCACCATCATAATTGGCATATAGAATTGGTCAATGCCCTTTGGGAAGACAGAGTAACTCCCAAGGCTGCGATAGGTAACTCACCATTTTTCTTAGTATATGGAACTAAAGCTATTTTACCACCAAATTTGTTCTTGCCTTCATTACAGTTAGCTCAGTTTGTCCAAGATGAAGAGTGTCCAGCAATGGAAAAGAGAATTAATACATTGCTAAAACTGGAAGAAGAAAGAGAAAAGTCAAAACAACACTTTACAAAACATCAACAAATTGTGAAATCATGGTTTGACCAATCTTTCAGTTCTGATCGAGAATTGCAGGTGGGAGACTTAGTTTTAAAATGGGATAAAGTTCATGAAGAAAAAGGAGATCATACTAAATTTCAGAAAATGTGGTTAGGTCCCTTTGTTATTTCTGAGAAAATAGGCCCAAGCACCTTTCGGTTACAAACACTTGAAGGATAGTCCGAAACATTCTCTGTTCATGGACTGATTCTAAAAAAATATTTCTGTTAATACTTTCTGTTTTAAAATGTATATAATTTGATTGCTTTTTGTAAATAAATTTATATTTTGTATATAAACAAAATTATAATCTATCATACTGTTATTTCAGTCAGTTTTTTTGTCAAGACAAATATTTTAGAATGTCAAATTTTTGTATATAATCAGCCAGTCAGTCAGTAATCTGTAATTAGCAGCTGTAGAAATTAATGTAAATAAATAAAATCAGTTTGCTCATCAGCCTGAAAAATTATGATACTAGACTAGAATCTTTTAAAGATTTGTTTAGGATGATCAAAATTTCTTAAATCTGCAAAAGACCTTCATTGTTTTTATTTGTAAGTGTTTCTCAGATTATTCTTCATCTTGTTATTTTGTTTAAAAGGGGATAGCTTATTAAATGTCTTCTTCGAAGCTTGTACTTTTGAAAAACTCTTACAGACCTCTATCATCAGTCTTAGAAATTTTTTTATCATCTGAAAACTATCTAGAATTTGTTCTAGTCAATAAAAGACTAAAGTGAGAGACGGAAGGTCTTAGGAATAAGTCGATCCAATCAGAATCACAAATATCACTGGTATGACATTATTAGGAAACAAGTAATGGCTTTTGGTTTAAAAACCAAAAGATAAGGGGTCTCGTCACGAGCCAACTGATTCATTTTCTGGTGATATTAATGACTGACATTACCGTTTGGTCACCATGCTGGGTAATGATCTCTCATTTTATGAAATTTAAAAGATGAAATTGGAATAAAAACATAACTTTTGACTAAAGAATAGGAGGTCTCATCACGAGCCGGCCTATCATGATCATCAGTGCTGTCTGGAATAACCTCATTTCTGATCACCAGGGTGATGGCTTTTGATTTTAAAAAATTAAAAGACAAGAGGTCTCATCACGAGCCGGCTTGCTTATTTCAGACAGCTCTCGTGAATGATACTATCACATTGAGATACCATACCCAGATAGTAGTCTTCAGGCAGAATTATTGTTTTAAAAGAAAAGAAAAGCAAACAAAAAGAAAATTATTATATTATGGAACAGATTCTGGAAGGTTTTCAGAGAAGTAGATTTCTATACTCTATGCTGATGGTATAGATTATCCTTACTACACAGTACTTTGTTTTGACCAAGATATTTTTAAGTTTATCCTTAATCAAATTTATGTTTAAAAGATGGAATATTTCTGAGTTATACTTATGAATATGAGTAAATAATGGTTTATGTAGATAAATAATTTTTTATTGTTTTTAACAAGTTTTAAGATTTCGTTTTATCATTTTGTATAAACAGAGATAACTGGTTCGTCCAGGTTGATGCCATTTGTTGGCAGCTAGCAACAACCTCTTCATTTCTCAATAAGATGAAGAGAGATCAGCTCTTTCAATGATTTACCAATTCAAAATTATAAAAGATCACCTTCAGAATCTTTGATTCTGAAGGTACTCTCAATCAAAGAAGAGTAAAATGATATTTTAGAAGTTGGTGAATACATACTCGTAAACTTGGCAATTAACAACTGTCAGTTAGTTTCATAAATTTTCATGTAATTAATTCAATCATTAAGATAAATTTATGTGACTATATATGATTTAAGGGATTCGAAAGGATAGTATGCCAAGAGAAAATCAATAAAACACATCTTGTGTTTATTTAAAAGCTGGATAAGGATGAGGTATTACTAGTCCTAAGTTCCTAGAACTAAGGGTGGTTTTAAACCTAAATTTTATATTTCATGTAATACCTTATTATGATTTTTGTAAATACTATAGTTAATGAATAAATAATTATCATATAGGACTTTTTCACATATTATAGTTTTATCATTTAATATCCTATTAATTTAATGTTGGATATTCATCGATAGGATTTTCAAAAGATTCAAAACTAAGCCTGTGAAATACATGACATAGATATTAAATCAAGCTATTTCGCTAGTGGTCATGCTAACATTTGGATATATGATTTCGTCACTATATCACATTGAATGCCACCACCTTTTACGCTAAAAACTGGAGAAGACTATTAAGGTGACAGAGTTATGAAGAGCCATTTGTCAAAATGATAACGCTTGTCACTCGGATCACTGAGTTAGCATAGAGATGTGGCTTGCACCTCATGATAAATTGACAGCTGTAAATATTTGAATGCATCGTATTAACAAGATTAAATGATGATTATCATTCCAATTCACCACAATGTATGAGTTCATTATTGGCCACTGTCCATAATCAATGTTTGAATTTATGATCCGTCAATCACAAGATCTCTGGTGTGCCGATTTGGTTGAGTATCACTACTAGTCGTGGCTAAATCGTAGATAACTTGCATATATCATAATATAACGTTAATTTGTAGCAATCATCATTGCTAAGGTTCAGCTAAAAATGGCCAAATCCAGAAATCTCATATCCGTCAGATCCAAAGCATGTGAAGTCTACGCATCATGTCATATGTTTGGGTACCTATTCCCTCCTTGTTCACCTCTCCATTCATTTTAGTTCGAAGCCAAGAGATCGTGGAGGAAAATATGGCTCCTCTGAACTGTTATGAAATCTTTGGTTCTAAGCTTATAGAGGCAGACGAGAAGGTAGTTTTGCAATTCAAGAAGATTGGGCGGGGGAAATTCTTTAAGAGTTTCGACGGCCATCATGCAGAAGGAACTAAACTGTTCGCCATGAATTTAAGGGATGACATTGTGTAGATAGGGGGTTTTGAGTTCATTATTAATGAAGACAAGATAGCAGCAACGACACAGCTCTCACAAGTTGGAGAACGCTGTTTTAAGGGTAGCAAGGTTAATAAGAAGAGGTGTTTATCTCTGCTGCTGCCATTGCCGGATGATATTAAGCTAAATAGAGGTGTTCCTGTCAAATTCTTGAAGCTCGAATGGAGAGATTATTACAAAATACTTGTAAGGTATGTGTCCTGTGACGAACGTTTCTCCCATTTGCATTATTACCATTTAAGATTGCTGTTAGCGTTGCAGGGTTGTAGGTTTAATTTTCCATTCTATTTGTGGCAAAGTTTGAAGAAGATGTCACAGGAAGTTAGGAGTTTTAATAACCCTAATAGGACTCTTTTCTGCCATGGGTTAATCAAAATTATAGTGCAACATCAGTTGTCTATAAATGGCAAGTCATGGGATAGTTTTTTAACTGACTGTCAGTTGGGACCAACGCAGTACTGGCCGAATCCCTCTCCAAGAATTTGTAGCAAACGAAAAGCTGTAAAGTTCGAGCTTAATGATGCCTTTGAAAATGTATTAGGGAGAAAAGGGTTCGGGGAAGTCAGTCTACCTGTAAACGATGGGATTAGTAATGATGATGACAGGAATACAGTCCCTTGCGGCTCTAAAGCAATCCTGAATCAGCCCTTATCAGGTAAAGGTCATAGCACCACTGTAGAAATAGAAGAAAGATTAACCAAAAGTAAAACTGATAATGTTGTTGAGTGTAAAAATTTATCTGAATCAAATAAACCTTATGAACACAGCAGGGAGTCTATGCGTAAGTTAGATCATCTTGCCCAAATTTGCTGTGACAAGGGAGGGTTTAATTTGAAAAATTTGTTGTTTTCAAGGAGGGTTACTAGGAGTATGAACAGTACCCATACAATTTCAGGCTCTGTGGTTAATCAACAGGCTTGTCAGCCTGCAGTCATTCATATTGAAGATGATATCCTGTCATCTATCCCTGATACAATTCATGTAAATAATCCTACTTTCGTAAAGGGTAACGATGCAAAATCAGGCAAGGCTGAGATTATGCAACCAAGTATAGACACAGGCATTGCAGACCCTGAACCATCATCTAGTCAACATATTGACAGCCCTAATTCTCCTCGGGTAGCCAATGAAGAAGAGACTCTGGAGCATGTACTAGATAATGCATACCAGGCTAAGATCACAGAGTTGAAGGATAAACTTAAGCATTGTCTATCTAGTGCAACGTTGCTAGAAGAAGAAAATAGAATGTTTAGGGAAGAGTTTCTGGATTGGATCAGCAGATGGAAAGAGATGAGTGCTAAAAAGAATCAGTATAAAAAATCAAAGAAGTCAATCATAGGTACTAACCAGCTCCTACTTGAACGAATTGAAAAGCAAAACATTAAGATTATCAGGTTAAAGGCTAAACTAGCAGAAGCACAAAGAGTAGTCGCTCTTCAAAGCAAAACTTGATCGTTATTCTCGTTTCTTATGTCGCTGCAAAACATGTAATAATTATTTTGGTTTTGCATGCCTGTAAAATTGAAAATTTTACTGGCATGCATTTAAATTTTAAGTTTATTTTGTTACCTCTATTTTTAATTGGTGTTAATGAGATGTTTCGTTTGAATTAAATGCAGGAGGATTTGTCATCACTCCTCTCCAGAGTTTCAAGACGTTGTTAATACGTTGGCATGGAGATGTGGCTATTTGTTAAAAGCTGGAGTTTCAACAATGGACGAGAATTTTCCAAGTACCTGGAAATTAGCAAACACTCAGGCTAGTCATTTCTTTGTTTATAGTGACAGGTGTTTAATATAAGAGATTCGATTCTCTTTTAGTTATATGAACCCTATAATGTTGCATGTGACATTAATGGGGAAAAATGAATTGTAGTATTATATAAGGTATAAATTTTGATGAACTAGGGATGGAGTGTTTGAAGAAAAACGTACTGGAAACATACTTTGTTGCTGGTGTTATTTCATTCCTGAAGTTGAACCTTTGGATGTGAATACTATTGGACATCTACAGACTCATACCATTACTGGTATTTTTTTTGTTTTGGATATATTATATATATTTCAGTGTGTTATCTTCTTTCTTAATATTAACACATTATGCTTTGATATATGTGTGTTTAATTACAACTTGCAGTTTATCAGTTCGATATCACATTTTGAACAGATATATTGTTATGATTGTGTTTATTAGTATTTTTACTATAAACTTAAGCTATAATGATATACTCTTCTGTCTGTTAAAAATATCATTTGTATGTTGACAGTGATTTTATAATAGACATTATCTTGAAGTTCAAATAGCTATGTTGATAATTAACTATTAATTAATTTCAGAAAGTTAGAATAACAGTTTATTTTCAGTTGTTTTTCTGGTTCTGTTGTCATATAACAGGGTGACTTATTATTATTTTTTAACAGAAACTATGAACATAAATATATAAAAGGGGGCTGCGCACAGCCATGCGTTACAGAGATAGTAGTTTCATCAGAGAATAAAAATCAAAAAGGCTGTCAAAGAAAACCAGCCATGGGATTGTCCAAAATACCCTGCAAACTGACTGTTCAAAGCTTTTAAAACTGCTAAAGGGGTAAACCCTTACGAACTGAAAATAGATAAGGAGGCAAAAAAACATTTAACATAACTTAAAGGAAACAGATTACTACATATTCCTATTGTTTCTTGGCTGGACTACTGACTCCTCTTCCATGGGGAGGGCCGCTTCAGCAACTTCGCCATTGATTTCGCCATTCACCCGGCTGGACTGGTGCATTTCAATGAATCTCTGCAGATCCTCTTGAATTCTATCCATTTTCCCATGCATTACCCGGAGGCTGCTCTCATTATCGTCAATGCGGGCGTCATTATTGCTCACTTGCTGGGAGGTGTAGCTTACTGTGTCAGCCATCCTTTTTATCTCCTCACTCATTTCTTTGGTGTCCACAACGTTAATGGCAAGAAGCTCATAAATCCGGCGGAGGTTCTTCTTAATGTCCATCCAATCGCCTCTGTGAGCCATACCTTTAACCCCAGGCGAGATGGATAGACCAGCAAACAAATTGATAGGCACGTTGACAGAGTTGCCTGTAATTCTTCGAAGATTCTTGAATGCAGAAAAGAGAGAATTGAGCACCTCTAACTCATAAGACAACGAGTGATTACCTGCCTGAAAGAGACCTGAAGATCCCACAACACCTAGCACCGTGTTCTGCCCGGAGTCCAAAACCCAAACACTTTCTGGATCCCTTTGCTCAGCAACCCGAAATTCTGGCTGACAGTAACCTGCGCCAGAGGACAATACTGCCAAGATGAGCCAATCTTTCACCAACGAACGCGATAATGGGAGAGCCTTCCAAGGGAGGCCCTGAAGCCACCCTTCACTAACACCCAGAACCACCTGTTCCAGAATTCTTTGAATTTCAAAAATTCCAGAGGTTGCAGAGGAGGGGTTCCAGATCGACATTCTGAAACCGAGGATGGAGGAAGGAACGGGATAAACAAAAGCCCAAACGTGCGAGAGATGAATGCGAAGGCTCCAAAGGCTGGTAAGCATTAAGGCGGACGTGACCAGTTGGAGGGAGGTTCGAGAAGGAATACACGCGGCGATGGGAGGAGGATGGGCGATTAATAGCGTGCAGCCGGCGTAGGACAGCAGCAGCAGGGTGGCGTTAATGCTAGGGATGAGGGGGTTCGATGAGAGGGGAGGGTGAAGAGGGGAACCCAAACCCCATGCGCACGACCTTATCCACCTTAGGCTTAGGAGTGGGACCTTAGTTTTAGGCAAAAAACAAAACTTTCTTCCCCTTATCATGAGGGCAATCCAGGTTTCTAAGAAAAAAGTGTGCCAAATGTAGATTGCCTGAGTCATTAAGGAATATAGATGTGGGAGGGAGGATCCCCATCCTGTTTATAAACTCCTTGCGAAAGGGTTGCCTCGATGTTAGCCATAGCATCAGCAGCTTTATTGTTGATTCTAAGGATGTGCAAGGGCTGATAGGAGTGATGCCAAAGAGATTTGACTTTATTATACAGGCGTCGACATCTAATAGCTCCCGAGGGGTAACCATTAACTATTTTGGAAATGACATGTTTGGAGTCTCCAAAAATTAAGGCCTTGCGGTGTTTTTTGGCCTGAAGAAAACGCAAACCTTGGAGCAAGGCCAGCCATTCTGCTTCGTTATTGGTCCTGATCCCTAACCCCCAAGCAAAGGAATGTTCAGTTTTTCTGTCGGGGTCAAGAATGACCCCCCCCGCGCCTGCCACCCCTCTTAATAATATTTTCTCTTTTTGTAACTAGGGGAATCGGTAAGTGGAGTTGGGTTGCTACTCGCATGACACACTATACTTTTGGGTGCTCCACACTCGTGGCAAGATATGTGGCACAGGTAAATCCTAGTGGGATTTGAACTAGTGACCTCCAATATATAACAAGTAACTTCATAACAACTGAACCGCCAATGAGCCACACCCATGTGGGTTAACAGGGTGACTTATTATTCATAATTTAAGTGTTTCTATTTGAATTGTGCTTTTAGTCTTTCTGTTCACCTTTTATTAATTAATAATTAATCTAGTCTTTAGAAATGCTCCCAGCTGAGATAGGACATATAGAATAATTTAGATTAAATTTTATTTTAGTATATTTTAGTTAACAACTGTTAAATCAATTTATAGAATTTTAGTACTTTTACAAATCTTTATATTCAGAAAACTCTTTAAAAACTAGAGTCTTTCCTTAAGAAAGCAAACATTAGATAATTTAGATAGTTAGAGTTAATTATAGGATTCATTCAAGTAGAAATAACATTAGGATAGGATAGATTTTGCTGGTTTTAATTTTCTCCTTAAGAGAAAAATCAGCTGGTAGCAGGACCACAACCTGCGAGGTTTTGTTAATTCAAACACACCGGACGCTGCTTTAAGCTGATTATGTGGACAAAACCTCCTTATTGGCCTAGTTCAGAAAAACAGGCCAACATGTAGTTCCTGATTACTATTATTTAAACACTGGTTTTCTTCTTTCTTTTCTAGTAATTTTCCTTTGAGGTCTTCACCAGATTGTTCACTCTTGTTGTTGTTTTTCAATTTTTTGATTTTTGTAATCAGGGTTTTGTTGTGATTTCTTAATCTGAAAATTTCTTTAGAATTGTTGGATAATGTTTTATTACTCTTTGTGATATCTAGCTTGTGTTATTTTTTAGAGTCGCTATTTTGTTGTTGAAGAACTTTTATCTGTTGTCGATACTGGTCGACCACTGATTCTTGCTCTGTTAATTTCTATCGTATGTGCGTCAGTTATTCATCCTTGTTGTTAATGATTTTGTTCAAGTGTATTGTTTCTACATCGTAATCACTTATTTCTTTCTTTATATCTTGATTTGTTAGTCTCTGATTGAAATCACTTTCGTCTTTTAATTTCTTAATTTGGGTCGACAATTTTTCTATATGATTGTTCTGGTCGAAAATTATTTGTTCCTTACGCTTTTTTTGCATCTTATGTAATTTAATCAACATTTCCGATTTCGTATTTATGTCATGTAATTCTTCATTGTCTCTTTGATAATGCTTTAACTTGGCTTCTAATTTCTCTATTTGTGCTTGCAAACCAGATTCCATGATCTCTGATTTCTTCCACACTAGATGATGATGGTCTTCGATTTTGTTTTTGCTTTGACTTCTCCACCTAAGTTCAATCTCACTTACTTTTTAGTATCAATTATTATGGACCTTTTTGATCTTTTATTTCCCTTAAGTTTTGTAAAATGTGAGTAGATTGGGTGGTTGGGAGGAATGATTGTTAACTTCCCCACCCAGGTTCAAATCTCACTTCTTTATGCACTTCTAGCTCTTATGTTATTTAATAAAAAGAATTAAATACTTAAACTCAACCTAATTAGGTATGAGTTATTATTTAATATCCAATAAGGGTTTGTTTTATAAAACCACGAGCCTTTGTTTTCTTCTTTCCTTTTTGTATGGGATCT
>LPNX010868512.1:35186-52254 GCA_001517045.1 Pseudotsuga menziesii
AGTCACATCTCGATGGCTAGTGCCTCGTAGTCATAAATGATTACTGGTCATCTTACACAACTAAGAACTTAGTGCATGACATGAGTGAGTGAGTGATTATAATTTACCATATTTCCAATAATTTGAATGATGAATTGAAATTTATAGCATAGGAATTTCAACAACTTGAAAAAATTATATAGATGGATAATTTCAAATCTTGCCCTTCTTTCAAAATGTTGATATAAATTATGACCTTCTTATCATACGCTTATTTATATTTTATTATCGTTTCCTTCCTCTTACCACGGTCCTTTAGATTCTTTGGAAAAAAACCTATATTCCTAGCCTTTTATTGGTAGCTAACCTCGGTCTCCATATTTGATGAGGACAAAATGCTAGAGGAGCCTCCTTATCCCACAATACACTGGTGAATAGTGTATGAGTTAAATGGATATTTCTTTTCAAATGTGTGGAAGAAGGAAGGTGTTGCTCTAATAGTTTATCCAAGTCAAAGGTAATGATACTATAGCAGGGTAAATAAAAACATGACTTGAAAAAGGTGGTTCGATATATCTATTTAACCTCAGGAGATCGATCGAATAGAAGCCGTGGGAATTTGTCGGGTCATCAATCAAGAAGATCAAGCTCTGATTCGTTATATGGAAGGGTAAAATTCAGATTTTAAATTTTTTTTGAAGAACAGTTTTAAGGGAAGGGCTAGAACCCTTTGGAAGGGTTCAATTTTGAATGTTGATTGGTAGGTCTTTTCTTCATCCGCCTATGAAACTATGCCCATTTCATATTTTCAACATATTGAACAAATAAATAAGAGCGAGCGAGGAGGAAGGATGCAGAGCAGAAAGCAAGTAGACTTGTTGCAAGGTGCAACTGTGTTGTGTGTGATTGTGATTGGCGTACTGGGTATTAGTAGTAGTTAAGGGGCGGCGGCCATGGGAACTCTTGGTGGATTGTGTGAAGTGAAAGATTTTCAGAACTCAATAGAGACGCTAGATATTGGGTGATTTTCCGTTGATAAGCACAACAAACAACATGTATATGACCTGATCTTTTATTATTATTATTTATTTTTGTTCGGAGGGATTTAATTTATTTCTGATTTATGGGAATTCCATTTGTTAATTGATTTGTTCTCTTTGTTTGTATCTGTGTCTCCAGAACGACGATATGACATTTCGTCGAGTGGTGGGGACACAAGAGTAAGTGGTGGCGGGGACTATGTATTATTTGACAGAGCCTCAATGGGGAATCCAGGAATGGCGGGAGGTGGAGGGGTCATCATTTGTCCTGAGGGGAAAATAGAAGCAGAATATTTCTGGAATATTGGAATAGATTCCAATAACATGGCGGAAGCCTATGGGCTGTGGCAAGGAATCAAGCACTTGAAGGAAAAAGGAGTTAAGGAATCCATGGTCTTTAGAGATTCCCATTTAATAATCCAGGTGATGAATGGAGCAAGTCAGCGCCAAAAATTAAGGTTGGCTAGAATGATTAAAAGAATTAAGTCTGTCTCTAAGACCTTTCATCAATTAGAGTTTTTTCATATTCTCTGTGAGCTAAATGACTTTGTGGATCAAGCTGCCAATAAGTCAATGGTACTAAGTAAGAATGAGATGCCTGTAAATCATCTTTTATCCTCAGTTATTCCTCCTTAGGAAATAATTTTAAATGTCTTTTGGCCATCTATCTGAGGGAAAGTTCGAACATGATTGTAGGAGAAGAGGCAGACCATTAAGATCTCATTTAAAAAAAAATCACATTGTTGTATTTCTTCCCTTTATCTCTATTATGAGTTTAATATAACATAACTGTTTTTGTCAATTTTTTTAAAACCATTTTTAAATATATTTCATTAAATTAAAATTATTAAAATGAATAAATACTTCAAAAACTTAATTATTCAACTACATTTCCCATCAAAGATATCAAAGAATTGTATATTTAATTTTATTTATACTTTAATAAACTTCAAAAAGAAATAATATAAATAGATTTATATAAATGTAAATAATTTAAAAATAAAATAAAATGATCAAACTACATTGTACTCCATTTAGTTAAAACATCATGATCATTTAAACACACTAAACATAATCATAAATAGTGAACAAATTCCTAGTAGCCTTTCATGATAATTTTAATAATGAAATGGAAGTTCCTTGTATTTTATAAAATATTCATTACATTACACATTTATTAAAAAATTCCAACATAAGAAGATTTCATTCTAGATTAATATTTTTTTTAAAACTCTCGACATAATCCAACGGTCTTAAATTATCTCCTATTCTCTGCATCCTTAGACGGTCGTATCTCTTTAAATGCTTAGCCAAATCCATGCCAGTGAAAGATGTGAAGAACTAGGTTGGCAAATTCTTTGGGGCGGTGATTGCGGTTGGCTCCAATTCCAACTACAGTTTAAACGCTAAGCGTGGTTGGGTTAGATGATAGTTAAGGAAAAAGTCTCGGTCTCTTTGTTAATTTCTTTGCATCCATTGTGAGTTTGTTGTGGGCATTGCAGGAGGGAGAGGGAGGTGTTTTTCATCATGAAATACTCAAACAGGTCTTGGGATCAAACCCCGTCGCATCTTTTTAAATGAGACGATCCAAAGTTTCCTTTGTGTCTGCCTCAAATCCTCTGTCGTCTGATGGAATTCGATCCGAGGGTCGGCTCGCACAGGAAGGGAAGGAGGAATGTGACATTTGAATTGGAAATTTCATCTGTTTCTCTGTTGCTTCCTTCAATCCCTCTCTGGTTTGTACGCTTGGTTAGGGTTTTCTTAACGTTCGATATAGCTCTGAATTTGGCTGGCTTAGACAAAAGGATTGAAAAGGTGGGTTAAACGCCTTCTAAAGCATAGCTCAGGGCTCAGTAATGGCTTCGGGACAGGCAAGAGGTCAAGCAGATTATGATTATCTCATAAAGTTGCTGTTAATCGGTGATAGCGATAAGTTTCTAACTTTTTTCTCTATATGCGCCCTTGATTTACTGAAATTAGAATGTCTCTACAAAAGGGGTTTCAAAAACTTCTATCATTCACTGAAATCAAATTGTCCCTGTGATAAGGGTTTAAACATCATATCCCTTTTGCTAAAATTAGACTAAATATAAGCCAAATACTGATGATTGCTGAAATTTAACTTCAATAAATAATTTTCGGAGGGCCCTTAGAAGCCAATGGATCAAAGAACTGGTTTTAGTTTGAGCGGCTTGCATCTAGGTTTAGGAAGCCCAAGTCCATGGAAGTAAAATCAGGGTTAGATCTATTCCAATGCCTGGTTTTGGAATGGCTTAGGACTGTCTGTGGCATTTAGATCTACTTTAAACACCGTAATGGTGTGGGAAAGAATTGTGCCAGCTACTTATTCTAAAATTTCAGTATTCCCACAATATTTGGCTCGTGGAATGCGCACCACATATTGAACTGACTGAAGCTTGATTTACTATGTTAAAGATAATACGAAAATGTGACTATTTTAGAAAACAATCTTGATTCATTCGTACATCAGTACCGGAGCACGCAAGCTGCAGTTTGCATTGAAGCAGGGATCAAATTTGAAGGGTAGGGTCCCATTTCACTTTGAAGGGTTGTGAGAAATTGAACTCTTCAATGTTGACATGTAAAAATAAATCATTCTTTTGATTTGAAATTGTAAGTGTACAACAAAATTGTATTATTTATTAAAAACAGTGTATAGAAAAAAAATGATAATAAGAAGAAATCTTGAGTGATTCAACATTTACATGGAATTAGTGAGGTAAACCATGTACTCTCCTAGTCCCTGGAGCATATAGTTTATTGAACTTATATAAGGGACAATTCTGTTCGGCTGGTGAAATACTCGGTTTTTAGGTCATTGATAAAACAAAATCCCCAATTTTAAGTAGATTATGGATAGTCCCTCAAATCTATATCAAGTTTATCAACCCTATCGAAAATATCAAGTATTTATTAGTCCACTATAAGGAATAACTTTAATTTCACCAACAAATATCACTACAAGTTGGGTGTCTAGTTGTAACACCCTGCTTTTGACCCCGTTACATTAGATGTATATGATGATGTATATATTGTAAATGATCATGGTGTGGAGCTCAAGGCCAAGGCCCCACCATTGATTGGTTATGCTATGTTTTGGGATTTAAATTTGTCACCGATTGTATATCGGGGCATATGGCATACGTTTTGAGTTTATCATCATGTAAATATGCATCTATAATTAAATAACCTGACCAGCTATGCTCGTGGCAACTAAATTGAGAAGAGGCATGATTTTCACAAGGATAAGGGTGGGGAAATTGTCTAACCTTGGCCAATGGGGGGAAAAACCAATGTGTCACCACCTTGCCTTACCCAACCACCTTCATTAAGAAAATTTTGCTGGTAGTTGGGAAAAGTTATGGCAGTTATTGTTTTTGGGAGTGGGGTGGCAGGACTATCAATACTTGCCTACCCACACACTCCACCAACGATGAACCTCACAATGGGCAGGGGAACGAATACGCCCTTTTTAATTCATTCTCTTCACTCACGTAGACAGATGATTCTCTCCATGCTTGCGCTGAAACACCACACACTTCCAATTCACGTCCTCTCTATAGGTTGTTCGTCCTCATGCAGGGACCATATTCTACTCATTATTCTCACACACAGGTATTCTTCTGTTTTTGACTCGCGCTGCGAGCTAGGAGCTGTGCTCCGTCATCCACGGTTTCCCTGTGAAGGGCCATTCGCGTTTTCGGTCGTGTGTATGTATTTCCTTACCAATTCGTGGCCTGTACATATGTTTACCTCTGCCCAGCTATGAACTTGTTTTTCCTTTCCATCCTAGGACTATGTAAGCTCCTTGGTGACTTCACTGTTCAGATTGGGTCACTGATTTTCCCCACGTTGTTGGCTATGTTTGTCGTGGTCTTCTTTACATTTTGGGGACTGTTGTAACTCGCTTGAGAGTCATTTTGGCCACAATAGGGCCAAGAATGACTCAGGAATTGTTTTCCCTGTCTTAAGCTATATCAGTTGATTGATTGCATGTGTGCAATGTTTGGTCTTTGGACTGTGTTGGGAGTAGGGATGGGGGCTTGGTTTTCTTGACAAACCTGGTGGCTGGAAACCACAAAGACAGAGCTAGAGGGATGGATTTCTTCTCCACAACCCCTGAATAGCACTGGAAGGGAATGTAGGGCCTGAGGGACTGTGTAGCAGAGAAGGGACTGATTCCTTGTGTTGGATGTGTGTGGGTGTCTTAGAAGCCAGGCTAGTTCTGGTGTAGGTGTTCTTGGCTCTATAATGAGCTCACCAGCTTAGCATTTAGCCTTTCCCAACTCCTTGATGGCCTGATAAACCCAACTGTGTTGGCTTGGCTATGTTTTGGTGCTTTGTGGCTATGTGTAAGCCTGCTTGTTCACTTATTCCTTGGAGAATCATGCCCAGCTTGGGGGTGGCAGCACTGCTGATAGATTAAGGAGCACGCTGGCCTATGGTAGGGTGGAACGTTGCAACGATGTAGCTGGTTGCGGAAGGAATTTTCATAAGATAAGTAATCTTGCCTATTTTTACTCTTGCAACCTTATTTTCTGTTAATTAATGTTATGAACATGTTGAATGAATGCATATATGAATGTGCGTTGAATTCTGTTGTGTCTAATACATAATTGCATCTGTGCATGATAAATTTTCATGTGTGCATACTATACTTCCATGCATTTTCTTTTAGCATTCTATTTCAGTATTTCTTAATCATGTACATGTTCATGGGGCTCTTATCCCAGATGGTTAACGCCATGGTCGCGTCCTCTTCGTCGGTCGGAGGGTTGGGGACGTGACAGCGTGGTATCAGAGCTCATGTTGTAGCATGGGCCTGCATGAGCCATGAAGGATGCAGTGATAGAGGCAGGACTTCATTCTTCCCAGCAGAAATCATAATATGAATGACTGTAAAAATTTAAAAATTTGTCTAAGTGTTGAACAGTCGGATCATCGGAACACTTAGGGGAACATACTTCCAATGTAGTGGAAGAGCTAGGCGGAAGCACGCTTGATGAACAACAGCTGGAAAGGAAATCGTGAAAATTTTTCTAAGTATTTGACATCCATCAACGGAAATTAGTTGATCGAGCATCCGTCGTTGCGGATGGCGAAACAACTAAGCGTTCGATGGATAAGTCCTCCGACAGCCGACGCCATAAGGAAAAAAAGTTTAAAGTTTTTCTAAGGCTTGAAATTGTCGGCTATTGGAAGAAGATAGTGCTCGTGCGCCTGCCGTTGCGGAAGTCTAGAGCACTAGTCTTCCGATGTGAAGAAACTATTGATGCCGATTAGGTTGTGCCACAGTAGATTTGGCCACCGATCGGGAGAAGATCGAGGATGTTGGGCCACCGTTGTGGCTGTTGATGAAATTATCTTGCCGACAAAAGAAGAAGATTGAGCCGATCAAGCGATGGAAGAGGAAGGAAAAAAGGAAAATTTTAAAAAAATTTCTAAGTCCGAGAATCATCGGCCATCGGAGGAAGATAGTGTTTTGAGTGCCGCCGTTTCAGAAGCCAAAAGAACTATCCTACCGATGAGAAAAGGCTACCGATATCGATCAAGTTGGGCCGCTGATCAGAAGAAGATTGAAGATGTTGGGCCGTTGTTGTAGCTGCTAATGAAGTTACTTCGCCGATGAAAAGATGTGAATGGGGCCGATCAAGCAACCATAAAGGAAGACAAAGAGGAAAATTTTGGAAATTTTTCTAAGTCTTCGAATAGTCAGCCATCGGCAAGGGTTAGTGGATTGAACCTCTGCCGTTGCGGCTGCCGAAATGACTAACCACCCGAATCACAAGACATCCGACAGCCGATGAGAAGGAACTTTGAAAATTTTGTTTAAGTATAAGGTTGTCGGATGAAGTTAGTGGATAGAGCTTCTGACAGCCGATGATTTTATAAACCGCGGAACTCGTAGTGATATTTCTACTCGCTGTTGCATCTATTTAGTGGATTATTCTCCCGATCAATAGTGCACCCGACCGTCGACAAACAGCGGAGGAAGCTAGTGGTTTGGATCGCCGATACCTAGCCAATTGAGCGCCGCCGTTGCGGATGGCTAGAGGACTATTCCTCCAATAGATAGTTCCTCTGAACCCCGACACCGTAAAGAAAGTTTGAAATTTTTCAAAGTAGTGGAAACGTCAGCCATCGGTAGCAAAAAGTTGTTCGTGTTCCCGCCATTTCGAAAGCCCAGACAACTATGGACCCGACACGCCGAAGAAAAATAGACGAATAGATCGCCAATGCATAGTGCTTAGTGGTTTCGACTGCCGATGAACAGTGGAGGAATTAGTTGTTTCAACCACTGAACTGTTGGAATGATTAGTTTAAATGAGAGCCGATTCTGCGAAAGATTAGTTGGGAAGAGACCTGATTGAACAAAGGAAAATTCAGCTGCTTTTCAGGGGAATTTTTAGTGGTTTTTCAGTAAATTTTTAGGGCCAAAAAGGAAGAAAATTCTGTGTTTGGGAAAACTTGTAATTTTATTATTTTTCCAAGAGAAGGTAAGTGATTCTTATTTATATCAATGTTATGTATCTAACAGTTGTGTTACTAACATGTTTGCAGAATCATAGTCACCTTCAAAAGCAGTATTCCAAGTAGTGCAGTTTGATAAGCCAGTGGTGGTTCAGTTATGAGCACCCGTGATGGGTATGATGCTCGGGATTCTCACGAGCAAGAAGAAGATGTCATGGGAGAAAATGTCTGTAATAGAAATGATGACGTAGAGTCTAATGGAAGGAGATTCCAAGAGACACCGTCAGATGTTGCAGCCACTATGAGAAGCTTGATCAAAGCCCAGGAAGAACAGCATGAATTGAATGCTGCAATGTTGTAGAGTTTGACAGACTTGTGTCGAAAGATAGACTCTGGACAAGGTAAAGCAAGACCAGAAGGCAGTAAGAGCAGTACTAGGAGAAGGAGAAGGACTTGTAGTGGATCATCTGATTCCGAAGAATCTAGCGGGGATTCAAGTTCTTCTTCTCATAAAAGAAAAAGAAAGAGACACCATAGGGATCGCTCTCAGGATGAATTTAAGAAAGCTAAACCTCCTACATTTGATGGTGAGGTAAATACTGGACAAGAGGCTGAAGCTTGGATTCTTGGGATAAAGAAGTACTTTCAAGTGCATGACTATTCAGGAAACATGAAGGCAAGAGTTGCCATATTCAACCTGAATGGAAGAGCATCCATTTGGTGGAAACACTTCAAGCAAGTAAAGAGGATCAGTGAAAGGAGACTTAAGTGGAAACAGTTCAAGAAGTATTTCAAGCAGAAATACCTCTCTACCAAGTATTATGATGACAAGATTAAGGAGTTCCATGAGCTAATATTGGGAGAGAAAACCATGCAAGAATATGCAAATAAGTTTTTGGAGCTGTTGAGGTATGTCCGGTACATCAGAGATGAAAAAGTAAAAGTCTAGCATTTTCTGAGTGGATTACCTCAGTCTTACAAAGATAGAATTGAGTTTTATGAACCTAGAACTCTTGAAGAAGCAATAAGGAAGGCTAAGTATCGCTATGAGCAAAGCAAAAGGTAAACCTGATTACCATAAGGCAGGGAAGGACAAGAAGAATGAGAAGTTTGACCAGAGAAGGAAAGGTTTCAAACCTTCTAACTTCAGGAATCAGTAGAAGCAGCCATCCCAAGCTGCGAGTAAGCTAGTCGAAATGACAGGAGAAAAGCCTAAAGATCCACAACAGAATAGAGGGCCACTCCAATGTTGGAAATGTGGAGGACCCCACATGCGCAGGAATTGTCCACTCGAGAATGAAAGTGCAAGGCCAACTTATAACATTCAAGAAGTAGAAACAGTGGGTCAAGTAGCAAGGGTAGTCCCTAGGATTTATGCAGCATTGGAGGACCGCCAGGCAGATCACCAGTCAACTGTGGTTGAGGTAGCAGGTAAGATTGTTGAGCAATCTGTCTCTATTTTGATTGACCCTGGTTCTACTCACAGTTACATTATTCCTAGAGTAGTGGATATTTGTGCCTTTAAGAAAGTAAAGCATAGGAAGTCTTGGTTAGTTCAGCTAGCCACTGGAACTAAGAGAAAGGTCAGTGAGGGGGTAGAGAAATGTCCATTGGTCATGAATGGATTGGTCACTTGTGTAGACCTGAATGTTCTACCGCTTGGTTCCTATGATGTTCTCATTGGAATGGATTAGCTAGAAGCTCACAGGGTGAAACTTGACTGCTACAATAAGACTTTCGAAGGCATGAATGAAGAAGGGAACCTAGTAGTTGTGAAAGGTATTCCAAAGGTGATTTCAGTACGGCAGGTTTCAGCAATGCGGTTAAAGAAGTTCTATAGGAAGGGTTGCCAGTTGTATGCAGCTAATGTTTTGGAGACATCAGGAGATGAAACACCAAGGTTGGAGGACTATCAGGTGTTACAGGAATTCAGGGATGTGTTTCCTGATGAGATTCCAGGGATTCCTCCAAAGAGGGACATTGATTTCACAATTGAACTTGTGCCGGGAGCAACACAAGTGTCCAAGGCACCCTACCGGATGAGTACACCGGAGGTGCTAGAGTTGAAGATGCAACTGCAAGAGTTGTTGGAAAAGAAGTATATCCGACCAAGTGTGTCTCCTTGGGGAGCACCAGTTCTATTTGTAAAGAAGAAAGATGGTACACTCAGGTTATGTATCAATTACAGACAGTTGAACAATGTTACGGTGAAGAATAAATATCCTTTGCCTAGGATTGATGACCTCTTTGATCAAATGAGAGGAGCAAAGGTATTTTCCAAAATCGACTTGAGGTCTAGTTACCATCAGGTGAGAATCAAGGATGAAGACATTCATAAGACAACCTTTAGGACAAGGTATGGGCATTATGAGTTTGTAGTGGTACCGTTTGGTCTCACAAATGCACCAGCTACATTTATGTGCCTTATGAATAGTGTCTTTAGCAGGTATTTGGACAAGTTTGCTCTTGTTTTCCTTGATGACAATCTTGTTTATTCTAAGAATGGGGAAGAACATGAAGAGCATTTGAGATTGACATTGCAATTGCTTAGGGAGCATCACTTATATGCAAAACTAAGCAAGTGTGACTTCTATAGAGATAGAATTCAGTATTTGGGTCACATTATCTCAGAGGAGGGTATATCTGTGGACCATGAAAAGATTGAAGCCATTATGAATTGGCCTACTCCAAGAAATGTGATAGATGTAAGATCTTTTATGTGACTTGCTGGATACTACAGGAGATTTATTGAGGGATTCTCCAAAGTTGCACATGCAATCACTTCTTTGAAAAAGAAGGGGATAAAGTTTGAATGGACATCGAGGTGTGAAGAAAGCTTCCAGCAGTTGAAGAATCTTCTCACCAGTGCACTAGTATTGAAGGTTGTAGATCTAGAGAAAGATTTTGTGGTGTGTACCGATGCATGCGGACAAGGGCTTGGAGGAGTCCTTATGCAAGACAACCACGTGATATGTTATGAGTCAAGAAAGAAGAAGGAACATGAGAAGAACTATGCCACTCATGATCTAGAGCTTGCAACCATAGTACATGCCCTCAAGATGTGGAGGCATTACTTGATGGGTAGAAGATTTGAGCTCAGAACGGACCATTGTGGTCTTAAGTATCTTTTTGATCAGCCTACTTTGAATGCTAGGCAAGCAAGATGGCTGGAATTTTTATGTGAGTTTGATTTTGAAATCAAGCACATAAAAAGGAAATAGAACAAGGTAGCTGATGCACTCAGCAGGAAAGTGCAGGAAATGCATGTGGCATCTCTTAGTATTTGCCAATCGGATTTGAGGTAGCAGATTGTTAGGCATGCTGCTGGAGATGAATTGTATGAGCAGGTAAAAGACAAATTGCAGCAGCAAAGTCTTGAGAAAAGGTATGAGGGATATAAATTGGAAGAAGATGGACTTCTTGCTTATAAAGGTAGAATTTATATTCCAGATGTAGCAGATTTGAGGAGAGTTGTTATGGATGAAATCCATCAAGCTCCGTATTTCTGGTCACCCAGGATATCAAAAGACAATTGCTACAGCTAGAAAGCAGTATTTTTGGCCAGGTATGAAAAAGGATATGGCTGAGTACATTTCAAGGTGTATGAAATGTCAACAGGTAAAGGTTGAGCATCAACATCCAGCAGGTTTGTTGCAGCCTTTGCCAGTTCCAGAATGGAAATGGGAAGTTATTTCCATGGATTTTATTACAGGATTGTTGATGACTTGGAGACAACATGATTCCATCATGGTTGTGGTAGACAGGTTGACAAAGGTAGCACATTTTATACCAGTCAAGTCTACGCATCAGACTGATGACATTGGAAAGATATTCATGAAGGAGATATTCAAATTGCATGGATTGCCTAAGGCAATAGTCTTTGACCGAGATGTCAAGTTCACTTCCAACTTTTGGAACGGGTTGTTTGCAGATTTGGGTACAAAGCTAAACTTCAGCACTGCATACCATCCTCAGACAGATCGCCAGACAGAGAGAGTTAATCAGGTGCTTGAAGACATGCTTCACATGTACGTAATGGACAAACCAACCAAGTGGGAATATTACTTACACTTGGTAGAGTTTTCTTATAACAATGGATAGTAGGCATCCTTGGGATGAGTCCGTATGAAGCTTTGTATGGAAGAAGGTGTAGGACACTAGTGACTTGGGATAATCCAGTGAACAGGATTGTGCTTGGACCAGAATTGCTCAGGGAAATGGAGAAAGAGATTGTAAAGATCAGGCAGAAGCTGAAAGCACCGCAGGACAGACATAAAAGCTACGCGGATAAGCATAGGGTGAACAGGGAGTTCAGTGTTGTGATCATGTTTACCTCAGGGCAAGGAAGAGTTCCTTAAAACTTGGGAGTTGTGCCAAGTTGTCACCTAGATACTGTGGGCCATTTGAAGTGCTTGAGAGAATAGGGCGAGTTGCATATAGACTTGCATTGCCGGCTAGCACTAGGGCTCATAATGTTTTTCATGTTTCTTTGCTTAAGAGATATGTACATGATCCTAACCATGTGATAAATTGTGATGTGATTTAGGTGGAACTCGAGGGAGAGTTCCGAATCGAGCCAATGCACATCCTCTACAGGAAGGTCACAATGCTTCGGAACTGGGCCATAGGTCAAGTAAAGGTGCAATGGGAGCACTACAGACCTGAAGAGTCTACATGGGAGCTGGAGGATGCCATGCGATTGGCACATCCATTTTTGTTCAATTCTGTAGAACACTGAGGCAATACCAGTGTAGCATTTTGTTCAATTTTGTAAAGCACTAAGCACAGTGCTATTGAAGGGGGAGGGGAATGTAACACCTCAGTTTTGACCTCGTTGCATTAGATGTATATGATGATGTATATATTGTAAATGATCATGGTGTGGAGCTCAAGGCCAAGGCCCCACCATTGATCGGTTATGCTATGTTTTGGGATTTAAATTTGTCACCGATTGTATATCGGGGCATACGGCATATGTTTTGAGTTTATCATCATGTAAATATGCATCTATAATTAAATAACCCGACCAGCTACGCTCACGGAAACTAAATTTAGAAGGGGCATGATTTTCACAAGGATAAGGGTGTGGAAATTGTCTAACCTTGGCCAATCGGGGGAAAAACCAATGTGTCACCACCTTGCCTTACCCAACCACCTTCATTAAGAAAATTCTGTTGGTAGTTGGGAAAATTTATGGCAGTTATTGTTTTTGGGAGTGGGGTGGCAGGATTATCAGTCCTTGCCTACCCGCACACTCCACCAGTGATGAACCTCATGATGGGTAGGGGAACGAATACGCCCTTTTTCATTCATTCTCTTCACTCACGTAGACAGACGATTCTCTCCATGCCTGCGCTGAAACACCCACACACTTCCAATTCACGTCCTCTCTGTAGGCTGTTCATCCTCATGCAGGGACCATATTATGCTCATTATCCTCACGCATAGGTATTCTTCTATTTTTGACTCACGCTGCGAGCTGGGAGCTATGCTCTGTCATCCACGGTTTCCATGTGAAGGGCCATTCAAATTTTCGGTAGTGTGTATGTTTTTCCTTACCAATTCATGGCATGTACATATGTTTACCTCTGCCTAGCTGTGAACTTGTTTTTCCTTTCCATCCTTGAACTGTGTAAGCTCCTTGGTGACTTCACTGTTCAGATTGGGTCGCTGATTTTCCCCATGTTGTTGGCTGTGTTTGTCGTGGTCTTCTTTACATTTTGGGGACTCTTGTAACTCGCTTGAGAGTCATTTTGGCCATGATAGGGCCAAGAATGACTCAGGAATTGTTTTCCCTGTCTTAAGCTATATCAGTTGATTGATTGCATGTGTGCAATGTTTGGTCTTCGGACTGTGTTGGGAGTAGGGATGGGGGCTTGGTTTGCTTGACAAACCTGGTGGCTAGAAACCACATAGACATAGCTAGAGGGTTGGCTTTCTTCTCCACAACCCATGAATAGGACTGGAAGGGAATGCAGGGCTTGAGGGACTGTGTAGTAGAGAAGGGACTGATTCCTTGTGTTGGGTGTGTGTGGGTGTCTTCGAAGCCAGGCTAGTTCTGGTGTAGGTGTTCTTGGCTCTGTAATGAGCTCACCAGCTTAGCATTTAGCCTTTCCCAACTCCTTGATGGTCTGATAAACCCAATTGTGTTGGCTTGGCTGTGTTTTGGTGTTTTGTGGCTATGTGTAAGCCTGCTTGTTCCCTTATTCCTTGGAGAATCATGCCCAGCTTGGTGGTGGCAGCGTTGCCGAGAGATTAAGGAGCATGCTGGCCTATGGTTGGGTGGAACGTTGCAGCGACGTAGCTGGTTGCAGAAGGAGTTTTCATAAGATAAGTAATCTTGCCTATTTTTACTTTTGCAACCTTATTTTCTGTTAATGAATGTTATGAACATGTTGAATGAATGCATGTTTGAATGTACGTTGAATTCCACTGTGTCTGATACATAATTGCATCTGTGCATGATAAATGTTCATGTGTGCATACTCTACTTCTATGCATTTTCTTTCAGCATTCTATTTCAGTATTTATTAATCATGTACATGTTCATGGGGCTCTTAGCCCGGATGGTTAACGCCATGGTCGCATCCTCTTCACTGGTCGGAGGGTTGGGGATGTGACACTAGTTTCTACCAAAGTCAACAAGGAAGACACATCATAAACACACGTTTGGGAGGTTTTTGACAATGAGGATGTTGAAATCATGTTCTTTGCAAGATCATTGCACTCCTAGTCCCTCATTCATGAACATCCGTTGAGGGATTCCCTTGTTTAGATATATTGGTAGACAATTTGTATTTATTGTTTCCATTATTAGAAGGCTGATAGGAAAATGAAGGGGTCAGAGGCCACAACATTTATAGTGTCGGTTGTTAAATATTCTATCCTTTCAACTATTGGATTTCATTAAGGAAATTGGAACAATTCAAACACTTATATTCAAATATTGTTCTTTTTTTCAACCTAATGTTTACAATTCACAGTAGATAAATAAAATTGATAGATTTGGAACTCAAATAAAAGGCCCTTCTTCTTTCTCCTCTTCCCAAATGAAGTTGTGGTCCTAGACTATGAAAAGTATACATTATTTTGGTTCTTATTTCATTTAAATATTGGGTTTTTAAAGGTTACATCTATTGAGTATTCGAGGCTTATTCTGGGGGAAATGCAATCGCATAATACATTACAAATTTCAAACAACATTTTGGTTAGATAAAATTTAAACCCTTATATTTATAGAACCAAAAGGAACTCTAGTAAGAAACACATTTAACTTCTATCCACATATAAAATGTTACACAAGTGTAAAATGCTATACATAACTGTAAATTCATGACAACCAAGTCGACAGCTTAGCTCTGCATAGTCTTCTAGAGGAAATATAAATTAGGGAGACACTGAAGCATAGAATTGGAGAGTTAAGAGTCCGAGTCTCGACCTCCGATTTTCCTATACTCGTAAACCCAAAATAATGTTTTTTTCACAGACTTCACCAATCTCTTTAAGTTCGGGGGAGCCAATCCAGCCTACCCAACATTCTACCTTTGCTTCTCTTGCTCCTACCTGTGAAAAAGGTGGAACCTTTGAGTTACCCACCGCAGAAGACAACGAGGAATTAGAGTGTGCAACCGTTTCCTTCTATAGACAGACTATTGGAAGCAATGCCATCTCAATTCCACAATATCTCGACACTCTTGAGTTTGTTTACCTTGCCCGAGGTAGGCGAATACATGTTTGTGTATTTCACATGATTACAAAAAAATAATTTTATAATTGCTTCTACATAACATAGATATATCTATGCAGGTGAGGGAAATATGGGTATTGTTTCCCGAGGTTTCCAGAGAATTTGAGAGATCATTCTTCATTATGAGGGTGCTCAGGGCGTAGATCAGAGAGCCCATGGGAGGAAGAAGAAGAAGAAGAAGAAGAAGAAGAGGAATCAAGTCAAAAGGTGAGGTGAGTGAGGAGGGGAGACATAATAGCGATATTTGTAGGAGAAACCCACTGGTGCTATAATGATGGGAATGAGCCTCTCTAAATCGTAGCCATTGTAGACATAGGAAACCCTCATAAATAGCTCAGGCGCAAGAGTTACCATGTAAGCATCCTGACAAATTAAGTAATGATAATATTCAGTTAGGTATATGACAAATTATTTTGTTTATTTTAGAGAAGACTATATGCATATTGTACAACCATTCTCTCTAGCTAGCCCTCCTTTCTAGTTACCTTTGTCTCTACCACCTAACCCCATTCCTCCGATGAGACAGGTAGACTTAGTGGCCTAGGTGGGCCATGGGAGACTAGGAGTGCTGATTCAAATGATTATGACCCCAGTAAATGAATGCAAATTTGAATAAATTCTAGAACCTTGGACTAACTAGTATAGGATATGATTCATGAGCAAAAATAAAGGGAGGTGTGCTACTAGCCTGCTACCAATGATCCATCATCCCAATCTTGTGGTGGTCATAATAGAAATGTCTAGCACCGGGTGAAACCCTGGTCTGGAAACTTACATACCCTACATTGGACTGGGTTAGGTTCAAATCTAGCAAATATTGCTCAATGTATTGTAAATTGCAACTTGCCAAGTTGTAACCCCAAAAACAACACCATTAGTTTTTTCCTTACGGAGCCTTGACAGTGGAGGGTTATCAAATCAATTCACCATCCATAGATATGACTCATATGAGTATTTAATTTCACATCATATACTCAAATAATCAAGTGACTTGTAAGTTGTGAGATCACGTGACTCAATGAACAATAAGATGACAGATGGAAAATCGAGTTGGCAGGTGGCATCATCTCATACCAAGATTTAATGAAGTTGGTGAATCAGTAATGCATGCTAATGCCAGTAAATGCTTTGAAAGTGAACATCGAATCGTGAGTCACAATCTTGAGTCACCGACTTGAACTTGGCACTAGGAAGCCTAGTGGCCCACTGTGGTCCGTTTTGATTGGGATTGAGATCCACATCCATGATCCAACTATTCAAGGGCACTTGGGAAGACTCTGAGTCCCAACTCTCCCATAGTCCACTGAATCCCTAGATAGGAAAATTTTGTAGCTGCATTCTATTGCAAATTTACCGAGGCTTCCTCAATTTCATTATTGAAGTGCTACAAATGAAACTAAATATTTTTTGCATGGTAAAATTCATTGTGGCCTTCTATGGCATTTAAAATGGCCTTTGAAGGGATCTGAAGGCTTCAAATTTGAAGCCTGCATCGAAGCCCAATGATCCAGGAAATGTTAAAGGAAATAGTGCATCTAGGGAGTCTTTAGAGTTATTAAAGTAACACAATAAATGTCTTGTGCATGCGCAACATAATTTTCTGCACACCAAAATGTCCTCCATGGGATGAAGAATGGGCCTCCTTGATAAGCAGAAGGCAAGTTGATCTAGCTGGAACACACAATTGATTCAACTTATAAAGAAATCCATCTTGATCTTTGTAGTCTAGGAAAGGGCTTTGATTGACCATAGTGGGTTGTTGGATGGATTCCATGACCAAACCAAAGTAAAGGTCTATATAATATTGGGA
>LPNX010868512.1:52413-69544 GCA_001517045.1 Pseudotsuga menziesii
AGAGAGTATCTGAACTTCTGAATAAAGTCTTCAAGAGGTTGTCAAAATAGGATGCTTAATCAAGTGCACTAACATGATGACACTATAGTTTTCAAACTGTGTTCAATTTATTTTATTCACCAAGATTTGTTTTTAATATTATCGAAAGTTCACCTGTGCATATGAAATTATTGCCTTCATCACAATCAGGGTTTTATTGTTGTCCATGTTAATCCAAAGCTCTCACCAAAACTGAACAGCCTATTCCTAGCATGATGAAAATTGAAACAACAACTAGACTTCACGTGAGGCTTAAAGAATCTTGAGGTAGGCATCTTCTTTTAATAACCATTCATGAGTGCTTCTCTTACCATCCCATTGTTGAACAAAATCACATAATCAACGAATAGCAACATTTATGTAGCAACACACAATCCTCAATTGGATTCGACAACTATTTCTTAAACACATCCCTTATTCTCTTTCTTTCTCAAGTTTATGTTATTAGGTATGCATCAATACATTATCTTGTTCTCTAAGACCCTTTTACGAACCACTTTAATAGATTGTGTAATTGTTTAGGATATTTTGTTTCCTGATCACGGTAAATTTGTGTGCTTATTAATGTGTTTGGAAAAATAAATTGGATTTTAAGCATGACTATCTTTGGATCTTATTGTCTTTTATTAGAATTCAAATGATGAAATCTGTGTTAATATTGCTCCTCTTGTCAATTCTTAAAGGGTGCTAGCTCAATGGAAGAGCACCTACCTTACAAGTAGGAGGTTGGTGGTTCAATTCCTCCATGCCCTAATGATATTGAAGTGTATTTCTGAAGGTTAATAATGTAGTAGTGCAAGATGGATGCAATATTAGATGCAACACTAAATGCAAAACAAGATGTAAAAGTGGACGTCACACCAAACACACAAGTGGATGCAAAAGTGGACGTTATGTCAAACAAAAATGTGGACACAAAAATGGATGTCACAGTAAAAGCAAAATTGGATGCAAAAGGAGACTCAACACTAGACACACTTAATGACTCAAAACTAGATGCAATACTAGGCCCAATACTAGATGCAACAATAGATGCAAAAGTGGACTCCTAACTAGATGTAAAATTGGACATTAATTTGAGCAAAAAATATGGTGTATCGATGGACATAAAAACAGGCATAACACCAGGTGCAAAATTGGAAGCAAAACTTGATGCAAAAAAAAATTGAAATGAGACACAATATTGGATGCAAGATGGGATGAAACATTGGATGTAAAACTAGACGTAATATTGAAAGCAAAATGGGATGCAACATTGGACACAAAACTAGATGCAATATTAGATACAAACATGGGCGCAAAAATAGGCACAACACTAGGCTCAACATTGGGTGCAACATTGGGCTCAAACATAAATGAAAAAAGACATCAACGAAGATGCAACACTAGGTGCAAACCTAGATGCAAAATACGACGTAAAACAAGATGAAACATTAGGCACAAACATGGATACAAGAAAAGACGTAAAACAAGATGCAAAATTAGATGAAAAAAAGGATGCAACATTATAAGTAAAATTGGATGCAAAACTAGACGCAATATTGGGCCCAAATTTGGATGCAAACCTATATGCAAAATTGGACACATAATTTGATGCAAAACATGGTGCAAAATTGGGTGCAAGACTCGATGAAAAAAAAAAGGAGCAAAATAAGACGCAACATTGGATGCAAAACTGAGCGTCAAATTGGGTGCAAACAAGGATGTAACAAACAACACAAAAAAAGATGCAATACAAGATGCAAAATTGGGCGCAAATAAGGGCATAACAAAAGATGCAAAAAATTGGGCCAAAAATGGACGCAAAAATGGATGTTAAAAAGGACGGAAAAAAAGATGCAATAGATGGCGTTTTACGAAATTGTACAATAGCACCAGGTTTAGCGCTGGATTGTTCACCAAAATTGGGAAAAAATTACTCTAAAATCCGATGCGAAATTCGACGCTAAATCAAGTTTTTGTTGTAGTGTAAAAAATTAATTTGCTTATCAAGCCTACATATTTTTATTATGTTTTGATATTTATTTTATTTTTATCAAGCGTATTGATTTTTTGGTATATTCAAATTATTGGCATATATTTTTTATATTTGGATATTTAAACATATATCAATGTCAATAAGAAGTTGAATAATAACATAGAAAGAATGTCCAGTCATTAAGAAGTTGTATACTAATGAAGTGAAATGATACAGATATCAAATAACATATATATTACAGAGTAAGTGGTCTTAATCTTTCTTCTTCAGCTTTTCTATTAGATAACATTCTGATTTCTGTAAAAATGTTTTCCAAGGGATCATCACTATTTAGATAAATAATATTATCCTGTTTCTTGAGTTGAAATTCCATTTTGGGGATTCTTATAGTTATGGACTATCCAACCACAAAAGAACCAGGAATAGGGAGACAGGGGAGGGCTCGACTGCATGATTTTGGGGGGAACACAAGAGCTAGAAAACCCAAGTCTCCACACCCTTTTCCATATTTGGTCGAGGAAATAAATAAGGTTTGAACTTAAGACCAGATTAAAAAACAATTAGAATTAGCTACTTCTTCTTTCATTTCAGGGGTGGGGCTCAAATTTCTATTTGTTTGCAATTAGAGTGATATGTAATCTATATAGTATGTTGTTTTTCTTCCATGCATTGTCATACACTTTGGATATTTGGATATTTAAGTTGTAGATAATTTATTTACAATCTATTTCTTTCTTTTTTTAAATAAATTCTACTAATCATATCTCTTAATTCATGGAAGCTTAAACCTATGTGTAGTGTGGAATTTAAACATATGTTTGAATCAAGTTTATTTATTTACCAAGCCCTTGGTAAATAAATAAAATATTTATTATCTATTTCTTTGATTAAATTGATAAATGTAACATACCGAGAATTGAAAAATAAATATTTATTATTTATTTCAGCAAAACATTATGTTAATTTTTATTGTAAAGTTTATGACCAAGTGCGTCAAGGATGACTATAGTTGAAGAATTATTTATTTTAATAATTAATAAAAGGAGACACCTATTTAGGGGAGACCGTTAAATGAGTGTCCACTAACCCACTAGGAGGAAGGAGTAGTTGTAGAAGGTTGGTTGACAAGTGGCAGCACTAGCATTCACTTTCTAGCTGTTGGAGGAAAATAATCCCTAAAAAAGTGGTCATGTTCCCTGAGAGGGGGGAACTGAGCTGGTGGCTCATTTAATTCTAAAACTGACCCAAAGACCTAGGCAATCTTATATAAACCATCAAATTGAGAAAGAGGCTCACTACTACTCATTCTGATTTTGGAGAGAATGAACCTTGTGACTGCTGCAAAGTGAAAAGTCAGGAACACAAGGAATTTGATGAGGGATAGCTAAAGTGAATTGCTGAGATAATTTTGCTACTGGGTGCTAAGTTGTAGAAGTCTGTTGTGTGGCAGAGATCTCCATCCTAGTGGTTCAGTGTTCACAAGCTCGGGGGTCCTAAGAAAGTGATTTGGCTGCTTCAGGAGAAGGTTGGGTGGAACAGTCTCCCTTGGGTGTTAGTCCCTTTTTATGCAACACATCCAGGTTCAATTGCTATTTAATTCCTGAATATGTTATTTCATTATGAAATATGCTTAGGAATGACAATCATGATGTTTTATAATCTCCTTATCTGGAAGTCGTTAAGAACTATATTTATTTGATTACGTATGTGCATAAAAACAGTTTGATAGAAAAATGAAGTTAAATTATCTCCTATATTTTTCCTCTCATTGAAATGACGTACTCTAGTACAGGAAGATATAAAATTATCTGAATAGTAGTGTCAGAATGATTGAATCATTGTGTATCTTCGTTATTACAGCTTAGTGAAATATTATCAACAGTGATACGAATCATATAGGTTAAGATTTGAATTATTTTTCAGTACCGTAGCCATTTAGGGTTTTTAAACTCAAATGAGATTTGTATAGATTTAAACTAAACCTATAACTTATAATAATTCTTATACTCAGATCTAAGTTTCCTCCTTAATATATGTACCTTTATAATAATCATTTTGGGATCGAGTCTTATTCCCTTTAAATAAACTCTATCATTAATCTAGTATAAATAGGGTCTAAAGTGAACAATAATAACTAATCTAGTTCACATAAGGTGTATTAAGCCCAGTCTTTTAATTGATTAAAATGTTATTTCACACCTGTAACACCCTAGTTTTGACCCCATTGCATTAGATGTACATGATGTATATGTTGTAATGATCATGGTGTGGAGCTCAAGGCCAAGGCCCCACCATTGATCAGTTATGCTATGTTTTGGGATTTAAACTTGTCACCGATGGTATATCGGGGCATGCGGCATACGTTATGAGTTTATCATCATGTAAATATGAATCTATAATTAAAATGAACACAACCAGCTACGATCGTGGCAACTAAATCGAAAGGGGCATGATTTTCACAAGGATAAGGGTGGGGGGAAATTGTCAAACCTTGGCCAATGAGGGAAAATACCCATGTGTCTTATTTCCTTGCCTTACCCAACCACCTTCATTAAGAATTTCTGCTGGTAGCTGGGGAAGTTATGGCAGTTAATGTTTTTGGGAGTGGGGTGGTAGGACTGTCAGTCCTAGCCTACACGCACACTCCACCTGTGGGCAAGACTATCCTCTCCATGCCAGCGCTGAACTGCTCATGCCATTCATTCATTTTCATTCATTCTCTTCACTCACGTAGACATTCTTCTCTCCATGCCTGTGCTGAACACTCATGCACTTCTAATCCACGTCCTCTCTGTAAGATGTTCGTCCTCACGCAGGGACCATATTGTGTCCATTATCCTCACACATAGGTATTCTTCTGTTTTGGGCTCACACAGCGAGCTGGAAGCTGTGTGTTTTCTTCCACGTTTTGCTGTGTTGTTGTGGTCTCCCTTGCGTGGTGAGTGTTGTGGTCTTCTTGTATTTTGGGGACAGGAGTCTTCCCATTTTCACACACAGTTTGGAAGTCGGTATTTTTCTCTTTCTTTGTATGGTTTATGTATGTATTATCGGTGACTTCGTTTCCCAAGGGTGAGTTGTTGTTTTCCCCTGTTGTGAGCTGTTGTAACATCCCTGGTTTTGACCCCGTTTGCATAATGTATATAATGTAATTAATCGTGGTGAGGAGCTAAAGGCAAAATCCCCACCATTGATTTGGTTGTGTATGTTTTGGCAATGGGGATAGTTGCCGATGGTATGTCATGCTATCCGACACCTTATAATTTGACATCATGTAAACACGCACATCAAATAATTAAACCACAACCAGCTACGGCGGCGCAACGTTGAAATGAAAAGGGCATGATTCCAAAGGATAAGGGGTGGGGGTTGTCAAACCTTGGTCTATGGGAAAAAAACCCATGTGTTGCCACCTTGTCTTGTTTTTCCATCTTCCTTGTCAACCTCTTCAATGTTTTGGTTGAGTAGTTGAGGCAGTTATGGCTACTAGTGGTTGGGGCAGTTATAGCTTTTGGGAGTGGGGTGGCAGGACTGTCAGTCCCTTGCCCACGCTCCCACTCCACCCACAACTGCCTTCACTCCACTCTCCCACGACTCCATTCTCCCCATGGTCTGTTGGTTCCTCACATTCTGCTGTTCATCCACGCGTAGAGAAGGTTCGGCTTCCTCACGCTGGTTCACTCCCAACACAAGGATGCGTGCAACAGGAGGTCGACTCAGTTCCCTCACGCGCTGGTCGGTTCACTATGGGTTCATCTCCTCGCATGGGACTGAGTGAGGAGGGTGTGTGATCTCTGTTCGGGGGATCCTCACGCAGAGGTCGGGTCTGTTTTCCTCGCGTCTGGATCTCACGTAGCCAGGAGAGGAGCTACTTTTCGGTGGTCAGTCACGTTCTTCCATGGAGTGGATTCGGGTCTATTTTCCTCTGTGTTTTGTGGTTTTGTGCGAGTTCCCTCACGCACAGGCCATTGGAGTCGTTTCCCATGTTGTGAGCCATGCTCACTGCTTACGTTGTGGGACTGTTATCTTCCCCACGTTGTTGTTGGCTGTGGTGTCCAATTACATTTGGGCCACTGTGTATTTTTCCCCACCGATTGAGTTGTGGGCTCTGCGTTGCTGTTGCTCACACATAGGCTGGGAGACGGTAATATCTTCCTTAGCGTGGTCTATGTATGTTTTTCCGCTTACTTCGTTGTCCATAACAGGATGTTGTTTCCCCATGCTATTGGCAATGTATGCTGATACATTTTTGGGGCTGTTATTTTTCCTATGTCGTGAGCTATGTTTCTATTATGCCTTGGGGCTGCTGTTAGATTGTTGGAGTTTGGATTCTCCTTTGTTTTGTGGACTATGAATGCTGCTATCATTCATTGTGTGTTTGTGGCTGCTGAGGTACCCTGGTTTTGGGTTGCAGCTGAGTTGTTTTGGCCACGCTAGGGCCAAGAACAACTCTGGGTTGTCTTTGCCTTCTTCACAGGGCTATGAAGGGATTGTGTTGCTGTGGTATGCAGTGGTTGGTCTTCGGACTGTGCTGGCTTGGCCGATCTGTTGATGGCCTAATAAACCCAGCTAGTTTAGTTGCTGATTATGCCCCTTGGCTATGTGTAAGCCTACATTGATCCTTATCCTTGGAGGAATCATGCCCAGCTCGGGGGTGGCAGCGTTGTTGAGAGATTGATGAGCACGTTGGCCTATGGTTGGGTGGAACGTTGCAGTGACGTAGCTGGTTGCGGGAAGAAGTTCTTCATCAAAAAGATAGGTGCTCTTGAATGTTTCATCTCTACAATTATATCTATTGTTTTATGAATTATAATGAACATGTGAATGCTGGAAGGTGCATGTTGCTTCCGCTGTATGATTGATGAATTATGCATTCTGTTATGATGGATTACGCATCTTAGCATTTCTGTTATGCATTCTGTTAAGCCTTTATTTCAGCATTGATAACTGTTCTTATTCTTCATGGGGCTGTTGTCCAGTTGCTTGTGGTGTTCGTCGCGCCCTATTCATCGGTCGAAGGGTCAGGGATGTGACAGCTGTGCTCACTGATAAGCTTCGGGGATGTGGTCTTCCCCATGCTATGAGCTTGGTTCCCTTTCCATCCTCAAACTGTGTAAGTTCCTTGGTGACTTCACTGTTCAGATTGGGTCGCTAATTTTCCCCACGTTGATGGCTGTATTTGCTGTGGTCTTCCTTACCTTTTGGGAACTGTTGTAAGTTCGCTTGAGAGTCATTTTGGACACGACAGGGCCAAGAATGACTCAGGAATCGTCTTCCCTATTTTAAGCTGTAATTGCTGAGTCATTGCATGTGTGCAATGGTTGGTCTTCGGACTGTGTCGGGAGCAGGGATGGGGGCTTGGGTTGCTTGATAAACCTAGTGGATGGAAACCACACACACAGATCTAGAGGGCTGGCTTTCTTCTCCACAACCCCTAAATAGCACTGGAAGGGAATGCAGGGCCTGAGGGACTGTGTATCAGAGAAGGGACTGATTCCTCATGTTGGGTGTGTGTGGGTGTCTTAGAAGCCATACTAGCTCTAGTGTAGGTGTTCTTGGCTCTGTAATGAGCTCACCAACTTAGCATTTAGCCTTTCCCAACTCCTTAATGGCCTGATAAACCCGACTATGTGGGCTTGGCTATGTTTTGTGTTTTGTGGCTATGTGTAAGCCTGCTTGTTCCTGTGTTCCTTGGAGAATCATGCCTAGCTCAGGGGTGGCAGCGGTGCTGAGAGATTGAGGAGCACGCTGGCCTATGGTTGGGTGGAACGTTGCAGTGATGTAGCTGGTTGCGGAACGGAGTTTTCATAAGATAAGTGATTTTGCCTATTTTTAACTTCTACAACTATATTTACTGTTAATGAATGTAATGAACATGTTGAATGCTTGTTGAATGGATGATGTTTCCACTGTGTCTGATAGATAATTGCATCTGTGCATGATAAATGTTCATGTGTGGATACTCTACTTCAATGCATTCCAGTTTAGCCTGGTATATATATAATTGTAGCTGTGTATGATGAATAATGGTATCTGTGCATGCTTCACTACCATGCATCTTGTTATAATAGCATTCTGTTTCAGTAATTTTATTCATGTACATGTTCATGGGGCTGGTAGCCCGGAAGGTTAAGCCTTGGTCATGTCCTCTTCGTTAGTTGGAGGGTCGGGGACATGACAGCTAGTGGTATCAGAGCTCATGTTGCAAACATGGGCCTGCATGAGCCATGAAGGGTGCAGTGACAGAGGTTGTATTTCGTTCTGCCCAGCAGAAATCACAATATGAATGACTGTAAAAATTTAGAAAATTTGCCTAAGTATTGAACTATCGGATCATCGGAACGTTTAGAGGAACTGATTTCCGGTGTAGCAGTTTCCATTCCGCCGTTACGGCTGTCAAAAGGACTAAATCACCGACGCAGTAGTGGGTCCAATTGCTGACAGTAGGGAAGTTTCAAAATCTGGCTAAGTGTTGAAATTATCGGTGGAAAATAGTGGATCGAGCATCTGCCGTTGCAGATGGCGAAGCGACTACGCAACTGATGGATAGGTATTTCGATGAGAAGTGACAGTCGACACCGTAAGAAAGTTGAAAATGTTTCTAAGTGTAAGAAATCGTTGGCCAAATCAGAAGAAAATAGCTGATCGTGCGTTCGCCATTGCGGAAGTCTAAGAGCACTAGACTTCCGATGTGAAAAGACTGCCGACGCCGTGGAAGGAAGTTTAAAATTTTTGAGTAAACAGTGGCCATCAGAATAAGTTAGTGTTTGGTGTGCTACCGTTGCGGAATCCAAAGGCACTAGTTTTCCGATGTAAAAAGTTTGATGATACCGATCTGGTTGTGCCGCCGATCGGAAGGAGAAAGAAGATTAGGTTCCACCGTTGCGTCTGCAGATGGAATTTCTTTGCTGACGTTAGTGCCTAGCGGACCCGACTGCCGATGTACAGTGAAAGGAGCTAGTGGATTCACTCGCCAATACAGCAGAGGGATTAGTGATTTGGGCTGCCGAAACGTCGGATCAATAGTGGAAATGGGAGCTGATTCTGCACAAGGAACATTTGAGTTTTCCGTGGGATTTTTCCAGCAGACTTTGACTGTTATTCATTGGGATTTTCATTTGTTTTTCAGTGAATTTTCAGGGCTAAAAAGGAGAAAAGAGGTAGTGATCTTATGCGCCAGATTGCGCAAAAACCAATGATTTACAAAAAAAAAAAAAAAAATTCTATGTTTTGGGAAAATTTGTTATTTTGTGATTTTTCCAGGAGAAGGTGAGTCATTTTGATTTATATCAATGTTATGCATCTAAAATTTGTGTTACTAACATGTTTGCAGAATCATAGTCACCTTCGAGGGAAGTATTCCAGGTAGTGCAGTTTGATAAGTAAGAGGTGGTTGAGGCATGAGAACTCATGACAGATATGATGCTCAGGATTCTTATGAGCATGCGCGAGATGCCATGGGAGAAAATGTCCGTAATAGAAATGATGACATAGATTCTAATGGAAGGAGATTCCAAGAGACAATGTCAGATGTTGCAGCCACCATGAGAAGCCTGATCAAAGCCCAGGAAGAGCAGCACCAATTGAATGCTGCTATGTTGCAGAGTTTGACAGACTTACATAGAAAGATAGATTCTGGATGAGGTACAGCAAGACCAGAAGGTAGTAAGAGTAGTACTAGGAGGAGGAGAAATACTTCTAGTGGATCATCTGATTCTGAAGAATCCAGTGGGGATTCAAGTTCTTCTTCTTATAAAAGAAAAAGAAAGATACACCATAGGGATCGCTCTCGAGATGAATTTAAGAAAGCTAAACCTCCTACATTTGATGGTGAGGTAAAGACTAGACAAGAGGTCGAAGCTTGGATTCTTGGGATAAAGAAGTACTTTCAAGTGCATGATTAGTCAGGAAACATGAAGGAAAGAGTTGCCATATTCAATCTGAATGGAAGAGCATCCATTTGGTGGGAACACTTCAAGCAAGTAAAGAGAATTAGTGAAAGGAGACTTAAGTGGAAGCAATTCAAGAAGTATTTCAAGCAGAAATACCTCTCTGACAGGTATTATGATGACAAGATTAAGGAGTTCCATGAGCTAAGATTGGGACAACAAACCATGGAATAATATGCAAATAAGCTTTTGGAGCTGTTAAGGTATGTCTAGTACATCAGAGATGAAAAAGTGAAAGTCCAGCGTTTTCTGAGTGGATTGCCTCAATCTTAAAAAGATAGAATCGAATTCTATGAACCTAGAACTCTTGAAGAAGCAATAAGAAAAGCTAAGTATTGCTATGAGCAAAGCAAAGGTAAACTTGATTACCATAAGGCATGAAAGGACAAGAAGAACGAGAAGTTTGACCAAAGAAAGAATGGTTTTAAACCTTCTAACTTTAGGAATCAGCAGAAGCAACCATCCCAAGCTGCGAGTAAGCCAGTTGGAGTGATCGAAGAAAAGCCTAAGGATCCACAACAGAATAGAGGGCCACTTCAATGTTGGAAATGTGGAGGACCCCACATGCGCTGGAATTGTCCACTCGAGAATGAGAGTGCAAGGCCAGCTTACAACATTCTAGAAGTAGAAATAGTGGGTCAAGTAGCAAGGGCGGTCCCTAGGATTTATGCAGCACTGGAGGATCGCCAGGCAGATCACCAGTCAACTGTGGTTGAGGTAGCAGGTAAGATTGTTGAGCAATCTATTTCTATTTTGATTGACCCTGGTTCTACTCACAGTTACATTACGCCTAGAGTAGTGGATATTTGTGCCTTTAAGAAAGTAAGGCATAGAAAGTCTTGGTTAGTTCAGCTAGCCACTAGAACTAAGAGGAAGGTCAGTGAAGTGGTAGAGAAATGTCCATTGGTCATGAATGGGTTGGTCACTTGTGTAGATATGAATGTTCTACCACTTGGTTCCTATGATGTTCTCATTGGAATGGATTGGTTAGAAGCTCATAGGGTGAATCTTGACTATTGCAATAAGACTTTCGAATGCATGAATGAAGAAGGGAACCTAGTAGTTGTGAAGGGTATTCCAAAGGTGATTTTAGTACGGCAGGTTTCAGCAAAACAGTTAAAGAAGTTATGTAGGAAGGGTTACCAGTTGTATGCAGCTCAGATTTTGGAGGAAACAAGAGAAGAAACTCCTAGGTTGGAAGACTATCAGGTGGTACAGGAATTCAGGGATGTGTTTCCTGATGAGATTCCAGGGCTTCCTCCAAAGAGGGACATTGATTTCACTATTGAACTTGTTCCAGGAGTAGCACCAGTGTCCAAGGTAACCTACAGGATGAGTACACCGGAAATGCTAGAGTTGAAGATGCAACTGCAAGAGTTGCTGGAAAAGAAGTATATCTGGCCGAGTGTGTCTCCTTGGGGAGCATCAGTTCAGTTTGTAAAGAAGAAAGATGGTACAATCAGGTTATGCATTGATTACAGACAATTGAACAAGGTTACCGTGAAGAATAAATATCCTTTGCCTAGGATTGATGACCTCTTTGATCAGATGAGAGCAGAAAATGTATTTTCCAAGATTGACTTGAGGTCTGGTTACCATCAGGTAAGGATCAAGGATGAAGACATTCATAAGACAGCCTTCAGGACAAGGTATGGGCATTATGAGTTTGTAGTGGTACCATTTGGTCTCACAAATGCACCAGCTACATTTATGTGCCTTATGAATAGTGTCTTCAGCAGGTACTTGGATAAGTTTGTTCTTGTTTTCCTTGATGACATTCTTATTTATTCTAAGAATGAGAAAGAGCACGAAGAGAATTTGAGATTGACATTGAAATTGCTCAGGGAGCATCAGTTGTATGCAAAAATGAGCAAGTGTGACTTCTATAGAGATAGGATTCAGTATTTGGGTCACATTATCTCAGAGGAGGGTATATCTGTGGACCATGAAAAGATTGAAGCCATTATGAATTGGCCTACTCCAAGAAATGTGATAGATGTAAGATCTTTTATGGGAATTGTAGGATACTATAGGAGATTCATTGAAGGATTCTCCAAAGTTGTACATGCCATCACTTCTTTGCAAAAGAAGGGGATGAAGTTCGAATGGACATCGAGGTGTGAAGAAATCTTCCAGCAGTTGAAGAGTCTTTTCACTAGTGCACCAGTATTGAAGGTTGCAGACCGAGAGAAAGATTTTGTGGTGTCTACCGATGCATGCAGACAAGGGCTTGGAGGAGTCCTTATGCAAGACAACCACGTGATATGTTATGAGTCAAGAAAGCTGAAGGAGCATGAGAAGAACTATGGCACTCATGATCTAGAGCTTGCAGCCATAGTACATGCTCTCAAGATGTGGAGACATTACTTGATGGGTAGAAGATTTGAGCTCAGGACAGACCATTGTGGTTTGAAGTATTGTAGAAGGAGCAAGTCGACATAAGTCGAGTTGAACGAAGACCGACTTAGTCGACCAGCTGACTAAGTCGAGAGACCGACTACGTCGGTCAGCTGAGTAAACACAGTAGTTAGTCTGTTAACTAATAGTCGTGTCGGTTCGGTGAACCGACAGGTAGTTATGATTGTAACTATTTGTAACATGTATATTAGGCTGTTGAGCCACACAAGAACGCAGTTCAGTTCTTGGCTTTGTATGATCCATTGAGAATAATATAATCTGTTCATCATCTCAGTTCTTGTCTCTTGCATCTGTGTATATTTTTGTATGTATTATTGGTAACCTTATGTGATCTGTAGGATTACAACATTGGTTCCATTGCCGGTAGTACGTAACTGGAATATATGCTCACATATGATACCATAGCAGGAGATCAAGGACTGGTGGGAGCGCAAAATTGCTAACTATCTACAAAATTACGCGAGAAGGAACAGATTGACAGTCGCAGAAGCAAAAGCCAGATTTTTCACTGAGACTCACGAAAAGTTTGTCAAATCTGTGCCACACCTACTGAAGCAGCTTTTGGATGAGAAAGCCGGACAAGACTAAAGAAGCATAGTTACTCCAGAAACTGATCCGAGGAGGACGTACAAATCTCTCGGAGTGGTTCGAAAAGATAGCCGACGACTTCTGCGAGGAACAAGCAGTCGAAGACAAGACTTCTGTGGAAACCGTCCGACAGAAATTTTTCACAGAATTTACTGATCAATTCTTGTGTTCCTTGCCCGCTTTACTGTTCAAGTTTTTAATAGAGAAAGGAGCCGGGCACATTGTTGAACCTCGACCTCTCTTAATAGACCCACCCTCAAACACTAATTGGGCGGAGAAGCAGAAGAAGTGGGAAAAATTCATTGCTGAAAGGGAGTGGGAATACTTCCTGAGTAAGTAGACACTATCCGAGCTTTCTAAAAAGCGTCGGGTAGGCCATGGGGGGGTAGCTGGTCGTGTGTTGGACCTAGAGCAGAGTGGATCCTAGTCGACCAGAGTCGTCGTCGCCAGTAATGCATAATCGACCGAAGAGGAACTGAAGGCATAGTATTGTACTACAGTATGTCGGACATTAAGAGAATCGAAAGGGATGAAAGACAGAAGAAAAGGGAAGCTAGACGAGAAAGAGCCGCAGCGCTGCAGCGAAACCCTAGGGAGACCGACCATGATGAAGTACCGCCTGAGTCGGGTCATGACCGACGCAGAGAAGGCGAAGAAGAAGAAGCGGCGTCCCCTGAAGATGATGAAATGTGGATAGAGCAGCCAGAAGCTCTCCAACTAATTGTTCCCGACGAAGGAGTAACCCTTTCCACAGTCAGTCCGCGTACCAGAATACAAACTATTATTGAAGACGACCTTCGACTAAGAGCTGGCGACATCACACTCTGGAGCCGACTAGGCGATGAACCATACCCGGGTCGACATCTTGTAATACGTCGACCGATCGAAGGAAATTGGGTGACATTTCAAACGGCGCCCTCCTTTCGTAGTATCCACTTGCTCCTGCCGACACATGAAGGAGCACCCCCCCTGCCACATACATCTTCCAAAGATACACAAGAGTCAGACCTGAGCACACCAAGTGACAGTGGGTCATTGCGAAGACAAATTATCACCAATCCGCTATTCAAAGAAAGCGAGTCGACACCCGAAGGAAGCATAAGTTCCGTCGACCAAAACCCCATCGTCACCCCGACAGATTCGTCCGACTCAACAACCCCACCCATTACAACACCACCTCCTCCCCCTCCTCCACCTCCTCCTCCGACATCATCAGAGAGTAGTGACAGTGACTCCGACATGGGTCACGGATCTGCTCAGATTCCCCTTTATGAGGGTGACGAAGACCCCCGACGACACTGGTTTGTCTGCGAGTCGATATGGGAGGCTAATAAAGTAACAGAAGAAGACCGACAGATAGCCCATTTCGCAGGAGCCCTTCGGAAAAGAGCTCTCACATGGTATATGACATTTACTGAACGGAAACCTAATGCAAAAAAATCAGAGATAAAGACGCAATTCCTATCCTTCTTCAAGACTCCCGATGCTAAACACCTGGCAGCCAAGAAGCTGAAGACGACGCAACAGAAGCCAGGAGAAACAGTCCGCGATTACGATAAACGATGGAAGGATCTATTGAGTCAGTTGGACTATGTCATCGACGAACAATTACTCATTCAATGGTTCCTTGCAGGGCTTTCACAGAAAATTCACCGACACATCAGTCTGGATACCTTCAAGTCGTACGAGGATGCGTTGACAAAAGCTTTGCAGGTCGAGATGGATGAAGACATACCTGCCTGCCCGACCGACCATCGCTTGGAAGAACAGCTGGAGAATATGCAGAAGTCCTTGAAAGAGCTCACACTTAAGAACCAAGACATCTGGTGTACTAGCTGTTCAACAGCCGGACATACAAAGGATAACTGTCGACAGCAATTCAGTCGACAAGATGTCCGTTTTGTACAGACAAAAGCGTTTTGTGACATCTGCCAGGAACGAGGAGACCATTCCACCGCCGACTGTCCTTACAATATGAAGAATGGCAAAGCCTCCTGGTGTGCTATATGCGAAACTGCAAATCACAACACGGGCGACTGCCATCTCAACCTCAAAAATAGACAAAACTACCAGGCCGTCTACCAGACTAATGCTGTAGCACAGAACACAAACTAGAACAATAATAATAATCAGAATGGGCAACGAAATGATGGTCGACGCCACGACCGTCGGAATGACAATCGACGACCAGGGTTTGGACGAACAGGTCGATTCGTTGGAAGTCGAGAAATACGAAGTCGTCGACCTACTCAATGCTTTATTTGTTACAAATAAGGGCACAGATGCGCAGACTGTCCATACAAGGACAGGACTGATCTTAAATTTTGTACACATTGTGGGGTAGGTGATCACTCCTTGGAGGATTGCCCTACAATGTTGGAAAAAATTAGTAATAAAAAGAATGTTAATGTCTTGTCTTGTGTCCAGAAGAATGATGTCATAACTACTAAGAATTTGCACATCGTCACTCGACAAGGCACTAAAACTGGGCCTGACAATCCTCAGATTAGTAAGATCACACACACAAACACATACCCTGACCCTTGCATGGAACAACACACATATCAGGAAGCCACAAACCTATTTTCAAAACTTGCACAGCACGAAGACCTTAGTCACAGTCGACACGACTCGACCCAGCATCTAACCCATCTCATCCAAACAGATAAATCTGTCGGTCAGTTCATCGATTTACTGCATCAAATCAAAAGCACTAACTCTGAGAAACAAATGAAGAACATCTGTAGTTTAAATAAAAAAGATAAAAATGATGTCGACCCTCTTGTCGACCTGGAAATTGAAGGGTTCCATGTCCGACAAGTGGTGCTTGATTTTGGGTCTCAGGTCAATATAATGACCCGGGATACTTGGGAAAGGATGGGACGACCTCGACTCTATGAGTCAGGCATTTATCTAAAACTAGCCGACCAGGGCCTTATTGAACCCATTGGGGTTTGGAAAAATGTAGACACAACCATTAAAGGCATATCGACTAAGGTTGATTTCGAAATTATTGACCCAAAGGAAGGATCTAGCTCCTTCCCAGCCCTTGTAGGTCGACCTTGGGGTAGAAAGATGAAAGCCTCTATCTCTCTAGATAAAGAACGTATTAAACTTAAAGGAAATGGTCAAAAGGTCATAGTACCTATTAACCCCTCCCAAGGCCAACCCTGGGTTGAACCCATCGATGAGGAAGTCGATATCCGACAACTTTATCATATCCAAAACAATCTTGACTACACAGAACCAAACGCCCAAGGGGAGCTTTACTTAGGTAACCCCGACTCAGTTGGTTACAATTCGGATGCTGAACTATATGACTGGGAAATGGAAAACTATGAAACACAAGCAAGAGGGTGCTGGACTATCCAAACAGTACAGAAAAAACCCACCCGACAGTGCTTTCTAGTCTCAATTATCCCCAAGATTTTTGAGAGAAAAATAAGAGAACACCCTACCTTACAACCGACCAACGACACAACCAGGACACAAACAAGGTATAAGGAGAGGGAATCCCCAGTCATGCATGTTGAACAAGTGTCTAAGAACATTGGAGAACATGGCCGACTACAGAGCTTAGTAGAAACCTTCACTGGTCAAGCACCTAGGTGGTGGGATACCCATCAGACAAAACTTCAGACCTGGACTAGTGCAGCAACTTATTTTGTTGAAAGGTTTGGTGGCAAGAAGCTCACCCCACAAGCACAGATCCCTATCTTTACTCAAGGCCAGAACCCCGAAGAACACATCCAAACTTGTGAAAAAGAATGGAGAAGCCTAGGGCATAAGGATGAGAGAGCCTGGCCACACTTGTTTCCCTCAACCCTAGACGACTTACCTAGCAAATGGTATAAGATGGAGGAAGCCAAAGGTGAAACCTTTTTTTGGAATGAAGTAAAATCCAATTTCATTAAAGCCTTCAACTTTATACCTGAGGATAAACAACTAGTCGAGCCCGTACAACAAATCAAACAATTCATTCAACCGACTGAAACACACCCTTCCCAAGACCCTCGACCGGTCAAGAACTGCCATAGTCTTCACATAGGATCAAAATTCGAGTCGACCCGATTACAATTGGAAAATGAACATACCGAAGGGAAAAGCTTCAGATGGAAATCCAACCATGCTGAAACAACAAAACCGATCCACTCTGTGCTTA
>LPNX010868512.1:71449-85838 GCA_001517045.1 Pseudotsuga menziesii
AATATGCAGTGCTGACAAAGATGATTGGGATGAGAAGATTCCTGCAGTCTTATGGGCATACAGGACAGCCTATAAACGGTCGACTGATCAAACCCCCTTTCGACTGGTATATGGACAAGAAGCAGTCGTACCTCTGCACTTCAGACAACAGGAACCTATAGTTGCACAGATATTACACGTCGATGTCAAACAGGCCAGGAAGGATAGGTTACTTCAACTTAATAAATTGGAAGAACATCGACTCATGGCCATCCAGCACCAAGAGATACAAAAACAATAGCAGAAAGCTTGGCATGACCGTAATATCAAAAACAAAAATCTGTCAGTCGGTGACCTTGCCCTACTGTATAACAGTCGAGTCAAAGGCAAGCCTAAGAAGCTCCACACAGAATGGATGGGACCTTATGTTGTCGAAGAAATACATCCTAATGGGTCGGTTCGACTAAAAACATTACAGGGCCTGGTATTTCGGACGCTTGTTAATGGAGCCCGACTTAAACGATACAAAAAATAAAAATAAAAATAAAAATAAAAATAAAAATAAAAATAAAAATCATATAACGGTCTTAACTGACACCAAAAACCTATAAAAAAAGAAAAAAAAAAAGGATACAAAAATTCCAAAAACCATAAACCGTACACCCAGAAACCACCATTATGACAGCCACTCACCCATTCGACAACCGACTTCATTTCCATCGACCATATTCCTCGACTGACCATGTCGACCGTTCTCACCACCGACACCGACCGCCGACCTAGAGCGTCCCATCCCGCATTAATGGCCTCGAGCCCCGACCCAGATTCACGAAATCGCACTTGAGTGTTGCAGTTGGCCTGTCAAGTCCACCATTAATTCACCCAGTTCGACACTCCACCCCACCCGCGCCTATAAATAATGGACCTCCCACAGTTCATTTACCACCCCACGCACCTACCGAGCATTCGAACTCCCAGTCGACTGAAATTTGTGAACCCTGTAAGAATTTCGACCAGTCTGAGCAGTCAGAAACCATGGCACCAAAACGCACCAGAGCTTCGGCTAAGGCTCAAGAACTTCAGGCAGCAGACTCACCACTACTCCAGCGACTAAAGCGAATCCAAAACGCCAAATTCCAGGAGGCTCCGTTTCAAAAGCTATGGACGGAGATTCAAGAATGGGCATTTGAAGGCCGACGGATGACCCCGCAAGCTGAGAAAGTTAGGCATAGAACCATATATTCCTATGCAAACGCACCTATCATGGCCAGCTTCACTGGTACAAAGGAAGCCGCGGTCAAATTCATCATCAGTCATTACCACAACGGCAGATTTTACTTTGACCGACCAGTCGACATTAATGGAGATGTTATCTCCCGACTGACTGGTCTCTCAAATCAAGGTGACCCGGTCCCCATTGGGATCAAGGAAGGACTAGTCGAACACTTTACAGGTTCGACATCGGGCAAGAACTCCAAGGGTCTGATGATCAGTCAGATTGAGGAACGAACACCACAGATTGTGGCGAAAATCATCGCCATTACTCTCACCTTAGCTGGTCGCAGCAGTGACCTCAAACTGGAAATGCTAGACGCTCTCGACCAGATTACAACCAATGGCCACATTTTTCGATGGGCAGACTACCTCGCAGACTTGGTTAAAACCATATGCGAGCGCTGTCAGGAAACAGGAGGTATTATCAAATTCCCCTCCTTAATTATTTGGATTGCAATGTATTATATCTGTCCGGAAGGCAGTCCTGTCTTCCGAGAACCGACTAGGTTTGAGATGCACAGGTTCAAACCATTTTCCCAAAAAGGAACTGTGCATGAACTCAACCAAGGAAAGGTCTTTATGGAAAACTGGTTCCAGCAGCTTAAGCTGCGCACGACAAGGTGGAGGGTGCCCCAGAACATCCGACGACACCTCCCAACCGACTCACACATCCAACTGGATCTCGACCATACATCCGTATGGTCGTCAAACAATCAGGATTCCAATGCTAGGGACCTCGACTACTATCCCACAGTCGAGCAGATATTTCGGGAGTTGTCTAGGCAGACAAAAACCAAAATTCAAGTCCCGGAGGCTGCAAAACAGGTCGACTTCTCTATAGTCGAACCTCTGACCGACCAGGAGAAGGAAGAAGATTACGAGCTGCACTTGTACATTAGCACCTTTGTGACAGAGGATACTCCACTTAGCACTCCTGGTCGGGTGCACTTAATAGTGAAGCATCCTACTGCACCAGTCGTCGACCCTCCGACCCTGCAACACAAGACACCACCACCAGCACAACAACCAGTACAACAAACAACTCCTCCGACTACTCAGGCAGTCGACCCAGCTCAGACCCCGACGGGAGAATTCGAGGAAGACAACCCTGAGTATACTGTGTCTCGGAGCATTCTCAAGAAACTGGCAAAGGAGATCGCCATTGCCAGAAGGAACATCAAACTGCAAAAACCTCAGCAAGGTAAAGGTAAGCGCAAGCTTGTCCTTGCTGACTCCACAGATGACGAAGACGAACTGGCGGCCTCAGCACTTGATATTGTCGAGGATGCCAGAGAAAATAAGGTAACTGTTGAAACCCAGTTTCAACGGTTTGTCGAAGCAGGAGCACCCGAAGGTCGGCCGAAGAAGGCCAAAACAACACCACTGTCCGAAGATGTGGTCGACTTGGTGACGAATCCTCCCCCTCCATCTCCGACTAAAATAGTCGAGGAGCAAGCACCAGTGCAGCAGACCGACATGTCCCCCGAAGTCTTTGAAAGAGTGATCCCTGAATCACTCAGGGCCAGGGCCAGCACGGACGCTGAACTCAAGGCTTTCTTTTCAACGCTACCTGCACTATTTCAGTCAGCCCAAACAATAAGGACAACAACACCCTTGAAAGACAGCAGCAAGATATACGCCCAGCAAACAACAGTATTTACAAGGACCCCTGAAGGTGACGAGGTATCAGGTATTGAACAGACCTTCACCGACTACCAAGTCCCACCGGAAGAAGATGTTATAGCTTCCGACCAAAGTCCCCAACACCATTCTCCATCACCACCAGGATCAGGAAACCCTTCCTCCCCAATCCCAACACCCCCACCACCATCATCTCCACCACCTCCACCACCGCCTGATTCACAGTCTCGACCACCATCATCACCACAGCCGGAGCTGGACATACCACCTCCCCAAACCGAAAAACCTCCGACCACTGAACCAACCCCTCCGACACACCACCCTTCGACCTCTGATCCACCTTCCACTTCTGCAGGTCCTCCCGACAAACCCACAGAACAAGCAAAGGAACCAACAGAACCTCTTCCTAGACCCGAGCAGCTAAGGATCAGCTTATGGGATGTGAGCTCGTTGACCGACCCCGAGGTTGGCCAGCTAGTCAACACCCTAGCAAAAGAGTCGAAGAGGAGGACGACCCGACTAAGGCAACAGCTCAAGGACAAGGAGACAGAAGAAGTCGAGTTCCTCGACAAGTGCAGGTCTCTTGTACAGACTGTTAACCCAGGACCTGTTGAAGCTGCTACCGACCGACCGCTGGACAGAGCATATCAGCTGTTTGAAGGTTTGGTGTCGACCATACAGACCCACCTCCACGAGACTAAGGCCGAACAAAAAGAAGAAACTGTCCGACTGCTCCTGACTCAACACACAGCATTCTCGGAGGCTCACAAACTTCTACAAGACCACATGGAGGAATCCATTGTAACTGAGGAAGTACTCTGAGAATGGCCTACTCATTATGGACAGGTCTATAATCAGACGAGGCAGACCAGACAAGGCATTCAGGCCTTGGAAAGGAGAAAGTCGACTGAGGCAGAACTGAGGCAGACCATTGAGGATCAAATAGTGATGGAAAATACTAAGCTGCAGCAGTTGGAACGTGCGGCACACCAGTGGGTTCAGCACGCCCTTCCCAACTTGGAGAAAGTCGACAACATCTGTCCGCAGATGAAGAGACTCCTTGAGACTACGGAAGAACACAATCAGCTGCTGGGCCCCAACATGGAAAATATTGCAGGAATGGCAATGGCAGAGAAGATGTCGGTACTCTCAAATCTTACTACTCTGACTATCGACATTCAGAAAGCATTACAGACATGGACGGACTTTCAACACCAGCTTGCCATCACAGCACCAGCAATAGTCGAAGTCTGTGTACAGAGAAGACCAACTATTCGCTTGCACAGCCCACCTCAGTAGCAGTCTCCTTTTTGCTTGTACTTCTAGTCTATTTTGTTTTACCTCCCTCTTTCTTCGGGACGAAGAAATGTTTTGTTTGTGGGGGAGATGTAGAAGGAGAAAGTCGACATAAGTCGACTTGAACGAAGACCGACTTAGTCGACCAGCCGACTAAGTTGAGAGACCGACTACGTCGGTCGGCTGAGTAAACACAGTAGTTAGTCTGTTAACTAATAGTCGTGTCGGTTCGGTGAACCGACAGGTAGTTATGATTGTAACTGTTTGTAACATGTATATTAGGTTGTTGAGCCACACAAGAACGCAGTTCAGTTCTTGGCTTTGTATGATCCATTGAGAATAATATAATCTGTTCATCATATCAGTTCTTGTCTCTTGCATCTGTGTATATTTTTGTATGTATTATTGGTAACCTTATGTGATCTGTAGGATTACAACAAGTATCTATTTGATCAGCCTACTCTGAATGCTGGGAAAGCAAGACGGCTGGAGTTTTTGTGTGAATTTGATTTTGAAATCAAGCACATAAAGGGAAAAGAGAATAAGGTAGCTGATGCACTCAACAGGAAGGTACAGAAAATGCATGTGGCATCTCTTAGTATTTGCAAATCGGATTTGAGGCAGCAGATTGTTAATCATGTTGCTGGAGATGAGTTGTATGAGCAGGTAAAAGTCAAGTTGCAGCAGCAAAGTCTTGAGAAGAGGTATGAGGGATATAAATTGGAAGAAGATGGGATTCTCACGTATAAAGGTAGAATTTATATTCTAGATGTAGTAGATTTGAGGAGAGTTATTATGGATGAAATCCATCAAGCTCTGTATTCTGGTCACCCAGGATATCAAAGGACAATTGCTACAGCTAGAAAATAGTACTTTTGGCCAAGTATGAAAAAGGACATGGCTGAATACATTTCAAGGTGTATGAAATGTCAACAGGTAAAGGTTGAGCATCAACACCCTACAGGTTTGTTGCATCCTTTGCCAGTTCCAGAATGGAAATGGGAAGTTATTTCCATGGATTTCATTACAGGATTGCCGATGACTTGGAGGCAACATGATTCTATCATGGTTGTGGTAGACAAGTTGACTAAGGCAACACATTTTATACTGGTCAAATCTACACATCAGACAGATGACATTGCAAAGATATTCATGAAGGAGATATTCAAATTGCATGGATTGCCTAGGGCAATAGTCTCTGACAGAGATGTCAAGTTCACTTCCAACTTTTGGAAGGGGTTGTTTGCAGATTTGGGTACAAAGCTAAATTTCAGCACTGCATACCATCCTCAGACAGATGATCAGACAGAGAGAGTCAATCAGGTGCTTGAAGATATGCTTCGCATGTACGTAATGGACAAACCCACCAAGTGGGAAGATTACTTGCACTTGGTAGAGTTTGCTTATAACAATGGACAGCAGGCATCCTTGGGGATGAGTCCGTATGAAGATTTGTATGGAAGAAGGTGTAGGACACCAGTGACTTGGGATAACCCAGTGAACAGGATTGTGCTTGGACCAGAGTTGCTTAGGGAAATGGAGCAAGAGGTTGTAAAGATCAGGCAGAAGCTGAAAGCAGCACAGGATAAACAGAAAAGCTATGTAGATAAGCATAGGGTGAACAGGGAGTTCAGTGTTGGGGATCATGTTTACCTTAGAGTGAGGGCAAGGAAGAGTTCCTTGAAGCTTGGTAGATGTGCCAAGTTGTCACCTAGATACTGTGGGCCATTTGAAGTGCTTGAAAGAATAGGGCCAGTTGCATATAGACTTGCATTGCCTGCTAGCACTAGAGCTCATAATGTTTTTCATGTTTCTTTGCTTAAGAGATATGTACATGATCATAACCATGTGATAAATTGGGATGTGATTCAGGCGGAACCCGAGGGAGAGTTTTGAATCGAGCCAATGCGCATCCTCCACAGGAAGGTCACAATGCTCCGGAACCGGGCCATAGGGCAGATAAAGGTGCAATGGGAGCACTACGGACCTGAAGAGGCTACATGGGAGCTGGAGGATGCCATGTGATTGGCACATTCATTTTTGTTCAATTTTGTAAAAAGCACTAAGGACAGTGCTATTGAAAGGGGAGGGGAATGTAACACCCTGGTTTTGACCTCGTTACATTAGATGTACATGATGTATATGTTGTAATGATCATGGTGTGGAGCTCAAGGCCAAGGCCCCACCATTGATCAATTATGCTATGTTTTGGGATTTAAACTTGTCACCGATGGTATATCGGGGCATGCAACACACATTGTGAGTTTATCATCATGTAAATATGCATCTATAATTAAAATGAACACAACCAGCTACGGTCGTGACAACTAAATCGAAAGGGGCATGATTTTCACAAGGATAAGGGTGGGAGAAAATTGTCAAACCTTGGCCAATGAGGGAAAATACCCATGTGTCTTCTTTCCTTGCCTTACCCAACCACCTTCATTAAGAATTTCTGCTGGTAGCTGGGGAAGTTATGGAAGTTAATGTTTTTGGGAGTGGGGTGGCAGGACTATCAGTCCTAGCCTACGCGCACACTCCACCCGCGGCCAAGACTATCCTCTCCATGCCAGCGTTGAACCGCTCATGCCATTCATTCTCTTCACTCATGTAGACAGTCTTCTCTCCACGCCTATGCTGAACACTCATGCACTTCTAATCCACGTCCTCTCTGTAAGTTGTCCGTCCTCACGTAGGGACCATATTGTGTCCATTATCCTCACACACAGGTATTCTTCTGTTTTGGCTCACACAGCGAGCTGGAAGCTGTGCATTTTCATCCACGTTTTACTGTGTTTCTGTGGTCTCCCTTGCGTGGTGAGTGTTGTGGTCTTCTTGTATTTTGGGGACAGGAGTCTGCCCATTTTCACACACAGTTTGGAAGTCGGTATTTTTCTCTTCTCTGCATGGTTTATGTATGTATTATTGGTGACTTCGTTTCCCAAGGGTGAGTTGTTGTTTTCCCTTGTTGTGAACTGTGCTCACTGATAAGCTTCAGGGCTGTGGTCTTCCCCATGCTGTGAACTTGGCTGCCTTTCCATCCTCAGACTGTGTAAGTTCCTTGGTGACTTCACTGTTTAGATTGGGTCGCTGATTTTCCCCACATTGATGGCTATATTTGTTGTGGTCTTTCTTACCTTTTGGGAACTGTTGTAAGTTCGCTTGAGAGCCATTTTGGCCACGATAGGGCCAAGAATGACTCAGGAATCGTCTTCCCTGTTTTAAGCTGTAATTGCTGAGTCATTGCATGTGTGCAATGGTTGGTCTTTGGACTGTGTCGGGACCAGGGATGGGGGCTTGGGTTGCTTGATAAACCTGGTGGCTAGAAACCACACAAACAGAGCTAGAGGGCTGGCTTTCTTCTCCACAACCCCTGAATAGCACGGGAAGGCAATGCAGAGCCTGAGGGACTGTGTAGCCGAGAAGGGACTGATTCCTTGTGTTGGGTGTGTGTGGGTGTCTTAGAATCCAGGCTAGCTCTAGTGTAGGTGTTCTTGGCTCTGTAATGATCTCAGCAACTTAGCATTTAGCCTTTCCCAACTCCTTAATGGCCTGATAAACCCAACTGTGTGGGCTTGGCTATGTTTTGTGTTTTGTGGCTATGTGTAAGCCTGCTTGTTCCTGTATTCCTTGGAGAATCATGCCCAACTCGGGGGTGGCAGTGTTGCTGAGAGATTGAGGAGCACGCTGGCCTATGGTTGGGTGGAACGTTGCAGTGATGTAGTTGGTTGCGGAACGAAGTTTTCATAAGATAAGTGATCTTGCCTATTTTTAACTTCTGCAACTATATTTACTGTTAATGAATGTAATGAACATGTTGAATGCTTGTTGAATGTATGATGTTTCCGCTGTGTCTGATAGATAATTGCATCTGTGCATGATAAATGTTCATGTGTACATACTCTACTTCAATGCATTCTAGTTCATCCTGGTATATATATAATTGTAGCTATGTACGATGAATAATGGTATCTGTGCATGCTTCACTGCCATGCATCTCATTATAACAGCATTCTGTTTCAGTAATTTTATTCATGTACATGTTCATGGGGCTGGTAGCCCGGAAGGTTAAGCCTTGGTCGCCTCCTCTTCGCCGGTCTGAGGGTCGGGGACGTGACAACACCAACTCAAGATTATCGACAGACCGTACCACTAATTACAGTCTTCAGGTCAGATTGGTGTTGTTTCTGTAGTATTTCTCTTGCAGAAGGAAGTTATAGCCCTAGGGCTTATTTTATTTCTCCAAATAGTATGGTTGAATAAACATAGTGTGATACTTGGTAACAGAAGTGTATGTTTACTTACATACCCATGGCTTATTTAAACTTACAACAATAATGATAGATAATCAAAGTAAAATCTATCATAAGATCTGACTAAAATATTTATTATTTTAAAAAGGGAAATAGACAGAGTAGAGAATGTCTACTTCAACATAGATTTCAGATCTCATATTTAGAACATCAATGATATAGCTGATAAACTGGAAGAATAATGGTACAATCTATAAACTGTAACCAAGTAAAGTCAAGTAAGAAACAACATAACACATATTGTTATAACCAAGTTTTATAAACACAAAGAGTTATTTAAGCTCACAAAAGACTCCACGATCGAATCCCTTCAGAGAATAGGTTAACCCCAAACAACTGTAAACAATGAATTAAACTTAGATGCTTTTAATCTATAGTTCTCCTATTACTACAATATGACTTTACTGTAATTCCTTGCAATAAGATTGGTAAAGCAAATGAAGGATTCATTTAATGAAATGTAAGCATCATACATTATTTTAAATAAAATAATAAGTATGCATAGAAAAATCTCACAGGTTTATTCCCATAATATGTCCATTATATTATCTTTTAAACAATAGTTCTGTTAGTAACAAATCTTACAGCCCTTCTGTCAAAACCTTTTTGGAATGATAGAGACTTGTTGGCAACCCAACAACTCCCCTTGATTTTTGCAAAATCAAAGGGAACCCCTATTAGAAATTTTGTAAATATTTAACTTTTGGCTTGGTTTTGATTGATTTGGTAGTTGATTACTCGGTTTTCTCACTCTTTGCAAGGTTTTCCTTTGACTTGATTTTTATGGCAGATTATTTAGTGATCCTTTTAACTTTTTCATGATTGATACTCTTCCTTTTCATCTAATGATGACTTCATGATTATTACACTGAAACAATTAGTTAAAATTCATAATCATTTTATTAATGCATTAAAACTCATTGTTTTGTCAATAAATCATTATTTTGACATTCAAGCTTCTTTGTATCATTGTTTAAAGAAAAAAAAATGTGTATATATATAATATAACGTGTATATTAATTCTTCATTAAATATTTTTCAATCTTCTTGACAACAAACATTAAGAACATTACACTTTATAATATATATATATGAAATACCACTTAATTTACAAAGTTATCTCATATAAACAATAAAAGAAATTGATTTAGTGGGTCTTTTATCATTATCTCAAATGATTTCATATATATTAGTTATGAGCTTGAAACATAATAAAGTCATTTTCTTTTAATCTTAAAATAATGAGGTAAATAAGAATTTTGTTCTCATATGGCAAAACAAATAATAGCGTGCTTTAATATTATGAATTTTTCAAGTTAAAACAATTCACGTTATGTTATCATAGGATGAGTTGGCAAGTCGAAATTGTTATAAGGATTGGATTTTATTTTATTTTTATATACACCGACTTACCTTAACACACCAGATAAATAATGCCATGCATTAACAAACTTTGTAAAGAGGTTTTCGTTATTTTATTTTATTTTTGGATATTATTTTTCTTTCTTTTTCAAACTAATGACCATGAAGGTAGATTCGCTATGGATTTTAATATGAGATATATGAATGCCACACTGAACTTGCAAACGAAGATGAAGAGTTAAGAAAATAACAAACCGTCCTTTTAAAACGTGGTGAGGTGGCCAGCTATTTTGAATATATTGTTGAATGGATTGAATAGAGTCCCGCACAACACTATCGGCAATAATATTCTTTATGCCACATAGCCATATCCCAACACTTTTACCAGACCGTAGAGAGAATCTCGTTATAATCAGTGAAGAAGGTTACCATGTTTTTCGTCAATCAATCGCTCAAGAGACCACCTCCTTTCTCCACATATCCTGTCATGAATTTAACTCAAGAAGATCTTTGCAATAATCCAGCTACGACTTGGTTTTGGGAATATTTTACTGAGTACTGTTCTAGCTTCATGAGATTTTTTCTAGCTCATATTGAAAGATGTCAGGTTGTTGCTCATTATGGTAAAAGTAAAATGCTAACTTTGGAATCATTTTATCTCATCACAAGGTGTGAACTGTTAAATTGAATTAATCAAATTAAGGGTACCAGGTTGTATATCTTCATCACATTGCATTATCACAACAGTTTTGATGAATGATATGAGTTTGAAAGGAGATCTCTATAATTTTCTTTACTTTCATAGTAATTGCGTATAAATAAAATTATGTGGTTTTGTTGTAAGTTAACAAATACTTTTTGCAGGTCAAGAAGATAACTGAACCGGATTCTCGTCGTTATTGAAGAGGCGATTTTCTGCAGTGAACTGCGGGCAAACTAAGGCCAAAATTAAAATTCCGGGACATGGGTTTTTTCCAGAAGATCCCCATTTACTTGACTCACAAAGAATTTGCTGAAAAAAGTGAACGGTTTGGGATATTTTCAAGGTGCTCTGAACACGTTTTTAGTAGGTGCGGCTAGCTAAAGAGTTGAGCGGAGTTTCTGTTGGGGATTCATCTATTTGAAGAGCAAATTTATTGAGAGAATGGGGGGGGTCTCTGTAGAGTAGAGAGAAATTTTATTCTCTGAAATTCTATTTTCTATTTGGTAGAATTTGAGATCTGGAGATAGAGGAGAGACGTTGCTGTCGCCAGAGAGGGGGAATCGATGGAGCTGAAGACAACTTTGATTTCTGAAGCATCTATTGCACTTCTCTGCTGGAGAAATGGAAATTCTTAGTCATTGGATTGAGTGTTTGAAGAAAACGTACTGGAAATATATTTTGTTGCTGGTGTTATTTCATTCTGAAGTTGAGCCTTTGGATGTGAATATTACTGGACATCTATAGACTGATACTATTACTGGTATTTTCGTTTTTGGATATATTATATATATATTTCAGTGTCTTATCTTCTTCCTTAAATATTAACACATTATGCTTTGATATAAGTGTGTTTAATTACATTTTACACTTTGTGAGTTCGATATCGCATTTTGAACAAATATATCGTTATGATTGTGTTGATTAGTATTTTTACTGTAAACCTAAGCTGTAATGATATACTCTTCTGTCTGTTAAAAATATCATTTGTGTTTTGACAGTGATCTTATAATAGATATTATTTTAAGTTCAAATAGTCATGTTGATAATTAATTATTAATTAATTTCAGAGAGTTACAATAACTGTTTGTTTTCAGTTGTTTTTTTTCATCTCTGTTGTCATATAAAGAGTGAATTATTATTCACAATTTAAATATTTCTATTTAAATTGTGCTTTTAGTCTTTCTCTTCATCTTTAGATTAATTAATAATTAATCTAGTTTTAAGAAACGCTTTCAGCTGAGATAGCTGAGATAGGACATATAGAATAATCTAGATTAAGTTTTATTTTGATATATTTTAGTTAGAAACTGTTAAATTAATTTGCATACTTTGTATAAGTCTTTATATTCAGAAAACTCTTCAAACTTTGAGTCTTTCCTTAAGAAAGCAACCATAAGACAGTTTAGGTAGTTTAATTTAATTATTGAATTTATTTAGTTAGAAATCACATTAGAATAGGTTAGATTTTGCTGGTTTTAATTTCTCCTTAAGAGAAAAACCAGCTGGTAGCAGGACCACAACCTGCGAGGCTTTGTTAATTCAAACACATCGGATGCTGGTTTAAGCTGATTGTGTGGGCAAAACCTCCTTATTGGCCTAGATTCAAAAAATCAGGCCAACAAGACTCTACGGCCAAATCCTTTTAGTAATTAGGTTAACATCAAGAAACAAATTTAAACAATAATTCTTATACAAATACATCACGACAGCATAGCTAGAATAATATTGCAACCTTTAAACAAATGGAGAATGAAGCGTAACACAATAAGAGTTGTACATAGAGATACCTCACGAGAATTGTCCAGTAAACACTTATGTTATAAAGTAAACCAATATTAAACTACGAACGAAGTTCCTTAGCTGAAACCAAAGATCAACAGTAAGCTATGCGACTGTCATGCTACAGTAAACATAAACAGTGGAGGATAAAAAGAAATAACCAGAAGTTTAAAACAATCATTGCAGAAAACCTTAAACACCATTTTAGCATTATTTACAGATAGCCCCAATGGGTTTCTTATCAGCATGCTTTCCTTATTTTCTTTATCAAAGAAGTAAACTATGATGAATTTGTTTTGAAGCCCCCCAAAAAATAGACAGTATAAGGCTCACGGACGCAGCGTTGTGTACTGTCAAACTAAACTAAGTTATGAAGCCATCACAAGTCAACAAAAAGGGACTGAAGATTTTGCACATAGAAATAACTAGAAAAAAATAGATTTTAAATATCATATCATCTAAAAGAAAGTGGCATAGTCACAAGACTCCACAGACAATGATTCCTTATAGTTATAGAATTTAAAATGTTACTTTAGAGCAAAGTAAATAGAGATACAATATTGAAACCCTCACGAGTACTCAAAGTATTAACAAGTTCTAGAACTAAACAAAATTACACAGAGTGGCATAGTCATAAAACTCCATAGAGGATGGAAGAAATTCTTTTATAGTAACAAGTTCTTTCTATACCAAATTAAATGCATCACTCTCATATCAACAAACCATCATAGAATGGAAACCGCACAAGACTAAGATTGTTCCTATAGAACCCCACAAGGATAGGACATGAGTCTTACCGGTTGGAGAAATTTCACGGTTAGTTTCCAACCTAAGACCTTCGTCGTAGATAAACTGACCTGCATATCTTTGACAATTTGTTACATTGCTTCCAAAATTTAAAACAATAGTTTTGTTACCATTTCATAAAAAAACAAGAAAATGAAATTTAGAATTACAGAGAAGCTTACCCTTCTTAGCTTTAATGGCTATGTGGAACTATAAAACCCCATCAACGAACTTAAATTGATGAGGTATCGTCATAAGGTGTCGAGGGCCAAAGGTGATGGATCCTCCATCTCGTTTTGCAGACAAAATATTGGTGAGGTTAGACAGCCAGAGATCGAATGCAAAAATGGGAAAAAACTCACAGTAGGTGAAAGCCTTTCGAATGGATGGATGTGATTTTCGAGGTGCATTAAACCCCTAGGGTTTTGCACTGGGTTCGGTTGCCTCCAACTGGGATCTTTATTGTTTTCACATCGTCGAACAATAAACAAATTTAATTCCATGTCCTTTGTTTTGTCAAGAGTTGCATCAAAGTCTTAAGGACTCAGGAATAAATATGTATACAGAACTAGCATAGGTTTGCTTGGAATATTATCATATCCAAAGTTGAAAACACTTCAATGTACATGTTTTGGTAAGGTATTTTAGTGGGTACTTTAGTGAGAACTTTTACTTAGGTTAAAAAGGTAGATAAAGTATGAGATCATCAAAATGAAGTTTAAGGTTTAGGTCTTTTTCCAAGGTTATAAGACCACTCTTTTTCCTCGGCACTTGTGGCTTTTGAACTTTGAGTTGTTCTTTAGCTTTGCTTGTTGGGGTGTTCCACCCACTTGCACAGGTTTAACAAAGGTTCATGCATTAGTTGAAAAGACTAAGTAATACCATGACCTGTTTCCTTGAACAAATCAAAAGTAGAACCAAACTGAAGAAAAACTACAAACATACTTTAATAGATTTTTACAAACAATTATTGTCACAAAACATTGTCAACTGTAATGCATGATGTAATACTAACAACAGCTCAAAAAAAAACATGCAAGTGACAAACTATCACAGACAAGTAAAACTTGTGTGTGTTAAACTTTTATGTTATGAAAAAAGATCTACAAAGTATGACATCTCCTTAAATTATTCCCAAGGAATCACAAGTTACATGCAGTAATAAATATTTTTTTTTATTTTGTGAAATTTTGGGGACGTTACAATAAATGTTAGGTCTCTCTCTCTCTCTCTCTCTCTCTTTATATATATATAT